>OY728123.1:728109484-728289463 GCA_963277665.1 Viscum album | reverse complement strand
GGGGGGGGGGGTGGGGGCTGGGGTTTTCCTTGTACCGACACACACAACCCCCTGGAAAACAGCCACCCCACCCCACTGACAGCCCTCCGAACAGCCCCCGAACAGCCCCCGGAAAACCCTCCGAACACCCCCCGGATAGCCCCCAGACAGCCCCCCGAACAGCCCCCCGGACAGCCCCCCTCCTCCCTGGACCCCGGATAGCCCCCCCGGACAGCCCCCCGAACAGCCCCCCTCCTCCCTGGACCCCGGACAGCCCCCCGGACAGCCCCCCCACCCACCTCCTTGTACCCCAGACAACCCCTCGAACGCCCCCCGGACAGCCCCCCGAACATCCCCCAAAAAGCCCCCGGACAACCCTCCGAACACCCCCCGGACAACCCCTAGACAGCCCCCCCCCCCTCCTCCCTGGACCCCGGACAGCCCCCCGTAGAACCCTCCGAACACCCCCCGGACTGCCCTTAAACAGCCCCCTGAACAGCCCCCCCCCCCCCCTCCTCCATGGACACAGGACAGGCCCCCCGGACAGCCCGCTGGACAGCCCCCCGGACAGCCCCCCGAACAGCCCCCCCCCCCCCCCCCCCCCCCCCCACCCACCTCCTTGTACCCCAGACAACCCCCCCGAACACCACCCGGACAGCCCCCCAAACATCCCCCGAACAGCCCCCGGACAACCCCCCGAACACCCCCCAGACAGCCCCCGGACAGCCCCCCGGACAGCCCCCGGACAGCCCCCCAGACAGCCCCCCGAACAGCCCCCGGACAGCCCCCCGAACAGCCACCCCTCCTCCCTGGACCCCGGACAGCCCCCCGGACAGCCCCCGGACAGCCCCCCCGGACATCCCCCCGGATATCCCCCGGACAGCCCCCGGTGGTTTCAGGTCAATCTGATGTCATATGCTCTGAATTTGACAGTTTGAGGCCCGTTTTGGCCGTTTATGGCACCAGAAGTGCGTTCTCGGTCACCACGGGCACACGACACCTCCGATTGGCGTGTCGTCTACCCGACCAATTTCACAATTCACTCACCTATTATTTTCGTCCGATTTCAGGCCAATCCGACGACGTTTGGCTGGTTTGGCCACCCCACACGCCATTCGGAAGCGAGCCCAACACTTAAAAAGCGCATATTGAGTCGTTCGCGCGCACACCGCACGTCCGATTGATGTGTCGTCTACGTGTACACATCAAGAATAATAATTAGAATGTTTCACGGTGGTTTCGGGTCAATCCGAGGTCGTCCGCTATGAATTTGACCATTTGACGCCCGTTTTGGCTGTTTGTGACACCAGAACTGTGTTCTCGGTCACCGCGGGCACACGACACGTTCGATTGATGTGATGTCTACTCAACCACTTCAGAAATCACTCACCCGTATTTGTCGTCTGATTTCAGGTCATTCCGACTTCGTTCGGCCCGTTTGGACCCCCCTCACGCGCGTTTATGAAGCGGGTGCATCACTTAAAACACGCATATTGAGACATACCGCGCAAACCACACGTCCGATTGATGTTTCTTCTGAGCTTACACATCACGAATAATAATTAGAATGTTGCACAATGTTTTCAGGTCAATCCGATGTCATACGCTCTAAATTTCCACCGTTTGACGCCCGTTTTGGCCGTTTATGGCACCAGAAGTGCGTTCTCGGTCACCGCGGGCACACGACACCTCTGATTGACGTGTCGTCTGCCCGACCAATTCGCAATTCACTCACCCGTTATTTTCGTCCGATTTCAGGCCAATCCGACGTCGTTTGGCCAGTTTGGACCACCCCACACGCCTTTCGGAAGCACGCCGAACACTTAAAAAGCGCATATTGAGTCGTTGCGCACACACCGCACGTCCGATTGATGTTCCGTCTGCGCGTACACGTCAGGAATAATATTTAGAATGTTTCACGGTGGTTTTGGGTCAATATGAGGTCGTCTGCTATGAATTTGACCGTTTGACGCCTGTTTTGGCCGTTTATGACACCAGAACTGCGTTCTCGGTCACCGCGGGCACACGACACGTCCGATTGATGTGCCGTCTGCTCAACCACTTCAGAAATCACTCACCCATATTTTTCGTCTGATTTCATGCCATTCCTACTTTGTTTGGCCCATTTGGACCCCCCTCACGCGCATTTACGAAGCGGGTGCATCACTTAAAACACGCATATTGAGCCGTACCGCGCAAACCGCACGTCCGATTGACGTGCCGTCTGCGCGTACACATCACGAATAATAATTAGAATGTTTCACAGTGGTGTCAGGTCAATCCAATGTCATACGCTATGAATTTCACCGTTTGACGCCCGTTTTGGCCGTTTATGGAACCAGAAATGTGTTCTTGGTCACCGCGGGCACACGGCACATCCGATTGGCGTGTCGTCTGCCCCGACCAATTCACAATTCACTCACCCGTTATTTTCGTCCGATTTCAGGCCAATCCAACATCGTTTGGCCAGTTTGGACCACCCCACACGCCTTTCGGAAACACGCCAAACACTTAAAAAGCGCATATTGAGCCATACCGCGCAAACCGCATGTCCGATTGATGTGTCGTCTGCGCGTACACGTCAGAAATAATAATTAGATTTTTTCACGGTGGTTTCGGGTCAATACGAGGTCGTCCGCTATGAATTTGACCGTTTGACGCCCGTTTTGGCCGTTTATGACACCAGAACTACGTTCTCGATCACCGCGGGCACACGACACGTCCGATTGATGTGTCGTCTGCTCAACACTTCAGAAATCACTCACCCGTATTTTTCGTCTGATTTCAGCCATTCCGACTTCGTTCGGCCCATTTGTACCCCCCTCACGCGCGTTTACGAAGCGGGTGCATCACTTAAAACATGCATATTGAGCCGTACCGCGCAAAACCGCACGTTCCGATTGACGTGCCGTCTATGTGTACACGTCCCGAATAATAATTATAATGTTTCACGGTGGTTTCAGGTCAATCCGATGTCATACGCTATGAATTTTCACCGTTTGATGCACGTTTTGGCCGTTTATGGCACCAGAAGTGCGTTCTCAGTCACCACGGGCCACACGGCACGTCCGATTCGCGTGTCGTCTGCCCGACCAATTCAAAAATTCACTCACCCGTTATTTTCTTCCAATTTCAGGCCAATCCGACTTCGTTTGGCCTGTTTGGACTACCCCATACGCCTTTCGGAAGCGCGCCCAACACTTATAAAGCGCATATTGAGTCGTTGCGCGCACACCGCACGTCCGATTGATGTTCTGTCTGTGCGTAAACGTCCGGAATAATAATTAGAATGTTTCACGGTGGTTTCGGGTGAATCTGAGGTTGTCCACTATGAATTTGACCGTTAGATGCCCGTTTTGGCCGTTTGTGACACAAGAACTGCATTCTCGGTCACCGCGGCATACGACACGTCCGATTGATTGCCTTCTGCTCAACCACTTCACAATTCACTCACCCGTTATTTTCGTCCGATTTCAGGCCAATCCGACGTCGTTTGGCCGGTTTGGACCACCCCACACGCCTTTCGGAAGCACGCCCAACACTTAAAAAGCGCATATTGAGTCGTACCGTGCAAACCGCAACATCCGATTGATGTGTCATCTGCGCGTACATGTCAGAAATAATAATTAGAATGTTTCATGGTGGTTTCAGGTCAATCCGAGGTCGTTCTCTATGAATTTCACCATTTGACGCCCGTTTTGGCCGTTTATGACACCAGAACTGCGTTCTTGGTCACCCGTGGGCACACGGCACGTCCGATTGATGTGCCGTCTGCTCGACCACTTCAGAAATCACTCACCCGTATTTTTCTTTTTATTTCACGCCATTCCGATTTATTCCAGCCCGTTTGGACACCCCCACGCGCGTTTATGAAATGCGTGCATCACTTTAAAACACGCTTATTGAGTCGTACCGCGCAAACCGCACGTCCGATTGACGTGTCGTCTGCGCATACGCGTCAAGAATAATAATTAGAATGTTGGACGGTGGTTTTAGGTCAATCTGAGGTCGTCCGCTAAGAATTTGACCATTTGACGCCCGTTTTGGCCGTTTATGACACCAGAACTGCGTTCTCGGTCACCGCGGGCACACGACAAAACCTACCAAACGCATTCTGAATCTATTGATAATTTTTCCCAATGATCCATGGGGTCATATGTGACATATACGAGTCAACTCGGGATGAATCCGAGTCACGGTTGTGGCCGAGATCAGTCTAAGTGGCTCTCTTTTGTTTAAAACGGACACCATTTTAAGTACATACGGAAACCGACCAAACGGATTCGGTTTCCGATGAAACCATAGGAAAACGATACATGGGTCATATGTGACGTGTACGAATCAACCCCACTTCAATCGGAGATGCGGTGTGGCTGGCACCACTCAAAGTGTCCATCTTTTGTTTCAAAAGGACGTCATTTTAATTGAAAAGCATTAACTGACATACGGAAAAACAACCAAAGGCATTCAGACTGTGTCGATACTTTAGAACAAGGATCCATGGGTCGTATGTGACGTGTATGAGTCAATCCCGCATCAATCTGAGGAGCGGTGTGGGCGACACCGCTCTAACTATGTCTCTTTTGTTTAAAATGGACAGGATTAAGTGAAGTGAAAAGAACAACTGACATACGGAAAACCGACCAAACGCATTCCGAATCTGTTGATAATTTATCCCAACGATCCATGGGTCATATGTGACGTGTACGAGCCAACCTGGGATGAATACAAGTCGCGGTGTGGCTGAGATCAGTCTAAGTGGCTCTCTTTTGTTTAAAACGGACACCATTTTATGTACATACGGAAAACTGACCAAACAGATTCGGTTTCCGTTGAAACTTTAGGAGAACGATCCATGGGTCATATGTGACGTGTACGAATCAACCCCCGCCTCAATCGGAGACGCGGTGTGGCCGACACCACTCAAAGTGTCCGTCTTTTGTTTCAAAAGGACGTCATTTTAAGTGAAAAGCATCCACTGACATACGAAAAACCAACCAAAGGCATTCAGACTGTGTCGATACTTTAGAACAAGGATCCATGGGTCGTATGTGACGTGTACCAGTCAATCCCGCCTCAATCGGAGACGCGGTGTGGCCGGCACCACTCAAAGTGTCCGTCTTTTGTTTCAAAAGAATGTCATTTTAAGTGAAAAGCATCAACTGACATATGAAAAACTGACCAAACGCATTCCGAATCTGATGATAATTTATCCCTACAATCCATGGGTCATATGTGACGTGTACGAGCCAACCCGGGATGAATCCGAGTCGTGGTGTGGCCGGGATCAGTCTAAGTGGCTCTCTTTTGTTTAAAACGGACACCATTTTAAGTACATACGTAAAAACGACCAAACGGATTTGGTTTCCATTAAAACATTAGGAGAACGATCCCTGGGTCATATGTGACATGTACGAATCAACCCAGCCTCAATCGGAGATGCGGTGTGGCCGAATCCACTCAATGTGTCTGTCTTTTGTTTCAAAAGGACATCATTTTAAGTGAAAAGCATCAAGTGACATACGAAAAATCGAGAAAACACATTCGGACTGTGTCGATATTTTAGGACAAGGATCCATGGGTCATATGTGACGTGTACGAGTCAATCCCACCTCAATATGAGGAGCGGTGTGTCCGGAACCTCTCTAACTGTGTCTCTTTTGTTTAAAATGGAATGATTATAAGTGAAATGAACAACTGACATACGGAAAACCGACCAAACGCATTTCAAATCTGTTGATAATTTATCCCAACGATCCATGGGTCATATGTGATGTGTACGAGAAACCCGGGATGAATCCGAGTCGCGGTGTGGCTGGGATCAGTCTAAGTGACTCTCTTTTGTTTAAAACGGACACCATTTTAAGTACATATGGAAAACTGACCAAATGGATTCGGTTTCCGTTGAAAATTTAGGAGAACCATCCATGGGTCATATGTGACGTGTAAGAATCAACCCCGCCTCAATCAGAGACGCGGTGTGGCCGACAACACTCAAAGTTTCCGTCTTTTGTTTCAAAAGGACGTCATTTTAAGTGAAAATCATCCACTGACATACGAAAAACCGACCAAAGGCATTCGTACTGTGTCGATACTTTAGAAGAAGGATCCATGGGTCGTATGTGACGTGTACAAGTCAATCCCGCATCAATACGAGGAGCGGTGTGGGCGACACCACTCTAACTGTGTCTCTTTTGTTTAAAATGGACAGGATTATAAGTGAAAAGAACAACTGGCATACGGAAAACCGACCAAACGCATTCCGAATCTGTTCATAATTTATCCTAACGATCCATGGGTCATATGTGACGTGTACGAGCCAACCTGGGATGAATCGAAGTCGCGGTGTGTCCGAGATCAGTTTAAGTGGCTCTCTTTTGTTTATAACGGACATCATTTTAAATACATACGGAAAACCGACCAAACGGATTCGGTTTCCGTTGAAACTTTAGGAGAACGATCCATGGGTCATATGTGACGTGTACGAATCAACCCCGCCTCAATCGGAGACGCGGTGTGGCCGACACCACTCAAAGTGTCTGTCTTTGGTTTCAAAAGGACATCATTTTAACTAAAAAGCATCAAGTGACATACGGAAAATCGAGAAAACACATTCGGACTGTGTCGATACTTTAGGAAAAGGATCCATGGGTCATATGTGACGTGTACGAGTCAATCCTGCTTCAATCCGAGGAGTGGTGTGGCCGACACCTCTCTAACTGTGTCTCTTTTGTTTAAAATGGAAGGATTATAAGTGAAATGAACAACTGACATACGGAAAACCGACCAAACGCATTCCGAATCTGTTGATAATTTATCCCAACGATCCATGGGTCATATGTGATGTGTACGAGCATCTCGGGATGAATCCGAGTCGTGGTGTGGCCAGGATCAGTCTAAGTGGCTCTCTTTTGTTTAAAACAGACACCATTTTAAGTAGATATGGAAAACCGACCTAACGGGTTCGGTTTCCATTGAAACGTTAGAGGAACGATCTAGGGGACATATGTGACGTGTACGAATCAACCCCGCCTCAATCGGAGACGCGGTGTGGCCGGCACCACTCAAAGAGTCCGTCTTTTGTTTCAAAAGGACGTCATTTTAAGTGAAAAGCATCAACTGACATACGATAAACCGACCAAATGCATTCCGAATTAATTGATAATTTATCCCTACAATCCATGGGTCATATGTGACGTTTACGAGCCAACCTGGGATGAATCCGAGTCGCGGTGTGGTCGGGATCAGTCTAAGTGCCTCTCTTTTGTTTAAAACGGACACCATTTTAAGTACATATGGAAAGACGTCCAAATGGATTTGGTTTCTGTTAAAACTTTAGGAGAACGATCCATGGGTCATATGTGACGTGTACGAATCAACCCTGCCTCAATCGGAGACGCGGTGTGGCCGACACCACTCAAAGTGTCTGTCTTTTGTTTCAAAAGGACATCATTTTAAGTGAGAAGCATCAAGTGACATACGGAAAACGGAGCAAACACATTCGGACTGTATTGATATTTTAGGACAAGGATCCATGGCTCATATGTGACGTGTATGAGTCAATCCCGCCTCAATCTGAGGAGCGGTGTGGCCGGAACCTCTCTAACTGTGTCTCTTTTGTTTAAAATGGAATGATTATAAGTGAAATGAAAAACTAACATACGGAAAACCCACCAAACGCATTCTGAATCTGCTGATAATTTATCCCAACGATCCATGGGTCATATGTGATGTGTACGAGAAACCTGGGATGAATCTGAGTTGCGGTGTGGCCGGGATCAGTCTATGTGGCTCTCTTTTGTTTAAAACGGACACCATTTTAAGTACATATGGAAAACTGACCAAATGGATTCCGTCTCCGTTGAAAATTTAGGAGAACCATCCATGGGTCATATGTGACGTGTACGAATCAATCCCACCTCAATCGGAGACGCGGTGTGGCCGGCACCAGTCAAAGTGTCCGTCTTTTATTTCAAAAGGACGTCATTTTAAGTGAAAAGCATCAACTGACATACGAAAAACCGACCAAACGCATTCCGAATCTGTTGACAATTTATCCCTACAATCCATGGGTCATATGTGACGTGTACGAGCCAACCCGGGATGAATCCGAGTCGCGGTGTGGCTGGTATCAGTCTAAGTGTCTCTCTTTTGTTTAAAACGAACACCATTTTAAGTACATACAAAAAAATGACCAAACGGATTTGGTTTCCATTAAAACTTTTGGAGAACGATCCATGGGTTATATGTGACGTGTACGAATCAACCCCGCCTCAATCGGAGAAGCGGTGTGGCCGACACCACTCAAAGTGTCTGTCTTTTGTTTCGAAAAGACGTCATTTTAAGTGAAAAGTATCAAGTGATATACGAAAAACCGACCAAAGGAATTCAGACTGTGTCAATACATTTTCACAAGGATCCATGGGTCGAATGTGATGTGTACGAGTCAATCCCGCCTCAATCCGAGGACCGGTGTGGCCGACACCGCTTTAACAGTGTCTCTTTTGTTTAAAATGGACAGGATTATAAGTGAAAAGAACAACTGGAATACGGAAAACTGACCAAACGGATTCCGAATCTGTTGATAATTTATCCCAACAATCCATGGGTCATATGTGATGTGTACGAGCCAACCCGGGATGAATCCCAATCGCGGTGTGGCCAGGATCAGTCTAAGTGTCTCTCTTTTGTTTAAAACAGACACCATGATAAGTACAAACGAAAAATCGACCAAACGGATTCGGTTTCCGTTGAAACTTTAGGAGAATGATCCATGGGTCATATGTGACGTGTAAGAATCAGCCCCACCTCAATCTGAGACGCGGTGTGGCCGGCACCACTCAAACTGTCTGTCTTTTGTTTCAAAAGGATGTCGTTTTAAGTGAAAAGCATCAACTGACATACGGAAAACCGACCAAACGCATTCTGATTGTGTCAATACATTAACACAATGATCCATGGGTCATATGTGACGTGTACGAGTCAACCCTGCCTTAATATGAGGCACAGTGTGGCCGGAATCACTCTATGTGTCTCTCTTTTTCTTAAAATGGACAACAATTTAAGTACATACGGAAAACTGACCAAACGCATTAGGTTTCCATTGAAACATTAGGAGAACGATCCATAGGTCATATGTGACGTGTAAGAGCCAACACCGCCTCAATATGAGGTGCTATGTGGCCGGAACCACTCAAAGTGTGTGCCTTTTGTTTCAAAAGTACGTCATTTTAATTGAAAAACATCAACTGGCATACGAAAAACCGACCAAACGCATTCGGATTGTGTCGATACATTAGCACAATGATCTATGGGTCATATTTGACGTGTATGAGTTAACCCAGCCTCAATCTGAGGCGCGTTGTGGCAAGTAGCAGTCCAGGTGTATGTATTATGTTTAAAATAGACATTACTTTAGGTAAAAATATATGGTATACAAAAAACAGATCAAATTATGAATTGACTTCCAGATTCCACATATAATTGTCATCTAAATTTTAAATTGAATTCTAAATGAATTATATTTGTTTATAATTACATTATCAATTCTAATTTAATTATTGATGTGTATAGTTCTACCATTATATGTTAAACGTGTATGAATTTCTTCTCTATAAGTAAGTGTAAGTTGGTTATTGTAGGTAGAATAATTATATATGTATGTGTTAGTTTATTGCAGGTACAATAATTGGGTTGAAAATTGAGAGGGAACCCACAAAACCAGACCTGGTGGTCGTCAAATTGGAGAGCTGGTTGCAAATTGGGGAGCTGCTAGGCAAATTGGGGAGCTGCTGGGTAATTTGCCCAGCAGAGGCTATGCCAACGGTTCAAAACCGTTGGCATAGAAAGTCTAGGATTAGTTTTACCAACGGTTCATAAAACCGTTGGTAAAACACTTTTCCCAATGGTTTATAACCGTTGGGAAAGAGTAGATTTGGGATTTTTCCCAACGGTTTACAAAACCGTTGGAAAAAACATGCTAATTTTAAGAAATTATGCCAACGGTTTGTGAACTGTTTGGAAATCTTTTTCCCAACGGTTTTGAAGAACCGTTGGAATAGGGTATTTTTCTCCACCCTATGCCAACGGTTCAGTTGTAAACCGTTGGGAAATGTTTTTCCCAACGGCTTACTTCCATACGGTTGGCAGAACCATTGGTATATGTTATACCAACGGTTGTCCAGCCTTTCCCAACACTTCTAAACCGTTGGTAAATCCTTTATTTCCAGTAGTGTAATTTGATGGGGGCATTCTCAAACTATTTATTTATAAGAGAGTGAAACTAAAATGAAGGAAGTAAATATATGATCCTATGGTGTACATCAAGAAGGGATTGAAATCATCAATAATGTTATAGTGGTTAATTATTTATATTCATCTGGTGTGTATGAATGTATGAAAGAAATAATGAAATTTCATTATTCATGTACAGAATAATTTTATTTCCCAACACTATATATTTTTATATAATAATATATATACATATCCATTCCCTATGTACGAAATATTTTTTATGGAAGCATACATTGCTACCAATATTATGTTGTTCAATAACATCCTTACCACTAATTTATTATTATAAAAATAATTCATTATATTCCTATGAATTTATATTGGGACAACAACTATTAAAAATTTTAATACGTCAAATCTTATCACAATGTATGGAGTCCACCATATTTTTGTGAATCCAAATTACACTATATATTTTTTTCTAAATTTATTTAATTGTATCAAAAATAAAAAATTGGTCCACATTAATCTTCTTATAAGAATATCGATGAAAATTGACAATTTTATGGATTCCACAAGAATCATTCAAATATCCTCTAGAAAATTGTGGATAATGATAATAATTACAAGATGAAAAAGTCGTTAATGTTTTCTGTCTTTATCACACCAATACCCATAAATTCATAAAAGTGACGCAATGTTAAATATATCATGGAATGTTATTATTTTTCCCATTTTTCTTCAGTTTCAATAAAAATTGATAATTATTTGTAGCCAAATAATTAAAAATATTTTATTAAAAATATTTTTAATGAAATATATTACCTAAATGAAAATAAATGTATATATATATATCACAACATTTGTGTTTATTATAGTATAATTGGAAGAGAATGTAACAAGATAGTTCACATTGGATCATTCATAATTGTGGAATTTATGTTGACCATATGAACTCCAACAATGCTAAGAAAGAATAATAAAAATATGTATCCAAATTGATAGCAGAATTAAAAAAAATAATGCGTTGTACAAAATAGAAATATCTCTTAAAAGGATTAATGTAAATAATAAAAAACTACCAAAAATTGAATATTTATTAAGAAATATATCTAATATATTAAGGTTGTCGTCACATATTGATCAAAACAGAAATCTAAATCTCCTAAAACAATGTAATTTTAGAGTCAATTTATAAACTATAATGCATGTTCTTTAGTTCATCACTATAAATAAATGACACATAGGTCCTTACCACATTTAATTAAATATAATGTATATACTTCTTGTTGAATGTCCAATAAGTACGACACATGTTATCCAATCCATCTGACCATAATTTACATTGATATATCTCTTTCATACGTATTAATACGTTTATGTAATAAAAATATATATAATAGTCCCTTTTGTGTGATTTCCTTCTATATGAAAAATTTCCTACAATGGTCCTTCATTGTTGCACAATATTATGACATCCATATAAATTATCTTTGTTATATCATCCCAAATTCCATAAAATTATAATTTTATACTAGATTGAAAATACCATATAATAGAACTATATATATCTTTCTTCCATTTCCCATTGTCCATGTAATAATGTGTGGGATACCTATCATGGTCCGACTTATATATTTAATTTTCAACCAACCATTATTCCACCACAGTGATGATGTTTTATCTAAATAAACAAATATTTCATCTATTATCCTCTAACTTGGGATTCAATTTAATACATAACAGTATGTTCTATAATTTATATGATTTTTTGAAAATACCATTATGTAATTATATAATATAAATTCACATATATGTTTTCACTTCACATTGTGGAAAGGTTCTCCATTTTATAGAGCTACATGTGTCATGACTTCTATTCTTCATGGTTACATAGTGAACTATTTATTACCTATCACAAAATCATACATAATTTTCACATTAAAATCTCTCTTCATTGTCACCATAGTTTAAAAACACACCATGTGACACTATATCATCTTTTTTTCTACACACACTTCATTAATATTACAACATGATATGTAGTGACGTCTTATTATCCCATTCAAACCCAACCAAAAATTATGATTTCATGTCAATATCGCATCTATCCTAACATATATGCTCAATAGTACGCATTACGATTACATTCTTTTATTACACACATAAAAAAATTATTATCCCATATTTTAATATTATGACATGTCTTGATTTCTACCTTCATTGGGTGTGTATTGACATGTAGATCACCTATACCAGATTGAATTAATAATACTCTCCAATTTCATTCTATAATTATCAGATCAATCAAATTTATTTTTTTTGTTTCATATTTTAATTAATAAAAAATATATTTTAATATCATTCAACCATATATATAAATTTTATTGATTAATTATTTAATTTTTCTTATACATTTCATGATTATTAGTTTCAATGATACCCAATCCTATATGACCCTTTTGTTAAGTTAATAATGAATACTCTATGTACATATCCTATATAAGACCATTCATATAAATTAATTACTTATAATGAGATGATCCATTAAACAATATTTCCATTAACATCAATATAGTGGGTTAACATATACAAACATATATGGCCACCATCATCACTAGATATAATCAAGAATATCGTTACAAAGTTATCATACAAATTCCTTCCTAGATTATCCTAAAATTTCTATTATTACCACATTATTATACTATATTTTGAAATATAAACATATTAGTTAAATAATTCAACATCCCATTTTTCAGTTTGTAGAAAATGTTTAATAGAAAATCACCAAAATATATATTTTTGAAAATTTCTTCAATCTTCTTATGGTTTTTGGTAGTTTCATTATTTTATATTACATCAGAGTTATTTTATTCCAAAAATAAAGGAATATATTCATTATATAACTATATTATGTGTTGAAATATATGACCATAATATATGTCTAAATTTATAGTTATATTTTCAATTATTAAGGTATTATATTTTAATAATTATGACAATTTGATTCTTCCCATTATAGAATAATAAACCACAATCCATATCGGTGAATGTTGTTACAATATATTCATCAACCACATATCTTTTTTAATGTTTTATGAACATAATAAGCATGTTTCCACATTCCAAATTGAATTTCCCTATGCTATATTCCCCCAATAAGGATCCATCCAATAGAACTGTAGCTACAATTTAATTACATTTTTCTTCATCAGGTTGAATCATTTAATTTGAAGAAATAAAAAATGAATTATTATATAACATAGACATATATACCATGGAGCATGGGAAGTAAATATTTTATGAAAATAAAGAGTATCCAATTTTGGTTGAAAACCAATTCAAGGGAACTCTAGGAAAAATAAAATTATTTAACTACAAAGTATATTACTTTTAAGGATCAGTAAAAAAGTTGTGGCATGAATAAAAGAGTATCAAAGAATGATGGGACTAAATTATTTATAGACTGATAATCATACATTGTTGGATAGGTCCATTAATATATGAAAATTATTGACCATTTATCTATTCCCCATATATATAGTTTCAGATAATGAATAAAATATGTATTAATGTGTAATCCATAGATACATAAAAAAATTCTCTAAGATTATCCAATTCATGCAATCCCCCATAAGAATTTTTTTCCAAATTATTCATTCACACACTCATATCATAGTGGAATGTAATTTGTTACTAATGATGGATGATTTAATTTATAACTAACCTTCATAAAACCATTCAAGGACACCGGTATATGTTGAAATAAAAAGTCATTTTTCCTTTGTATTGTAATTAAAACATAGTCTACGTTGATGTAATTTGAGCTACATATCCCTCTCACGTAGACATATCTGTTAGGACATGAAATATAAGATAATTAATTGATTCTATATTTTCAAAACTGATTCAAGTGTTTTGAAATAATAATTTATTTAATTAATTTTCAACATGATGATCATACGGAAAAAGTTCAAGTACATTGATCATTACATGTTTTAACATATTACCAAGAATAATTATTTGATATGGAAAATTACCAATAAAGCAAAAAAAATTCTATGTGTAATGTCTCTAGTTGATCTTCAAAAAATAAATATAGTTTCTATATATAGTTGTCAACAAATGGGAAAATAGTTTGAAATTGAATACAATATCTCTATAGGTTATGACCAATTTATTAATTATGTTGAATAATTAATCACTATCGGTCATTGAAATCCTAGTGAAGTTCAAATTATTTCATGATTTAAATTTCATCATTAGAGATCATATTTTTTCCTTGGAAATAAATACGGAGGAGGCGGCCCTCTATGCCAAATAAGCGAGAGAAAAGAAACCCCATACCTCTCTCTTTCCTTTTTTCGCCCCCATGTCGCCGCACGGGACCTTTAAGGGGATCCTATCCACTTGTTGTTTGTTGTTCCGACCTAGGATCATAAGAAGCTCATGAGCTTGGGTCTTACTTCACCGTCGAGAAACGAAGGAAGACTTCCATATCCACCATGTTGAACTCAGACATCGCCCGCTTTTTGGGTGTGAAGTAGTGTCAAACCAAAATACCCAACAAGCATTAGCTCTCCCTGAAAATGAGGTGATCCAGCCGCACCTTCCAGTACGGCTACCTTGTTACGACTTCACTCCAGTCACTAGCCCTGCTTTCGGCTCATTTCGTACCGGAGAAGCCCATGTATGAACAAGGATTCATTTTACTTCCCCACCTAGCTACTCTAGGTTGGGGGATAGGTCCTGGTGGGGAAGTGATAGATACCTTTCCATACTTTGTATCTGGAGTACTTCACTTAATTTCCTCTGTATATCACATATCCTATTTTTTTCCATCAAAAACGTAAGACTAGTTTTTTTTCTAGAAATTATCTAGAAACTAGAAATATGAATTTATAACTTATAAATATCAATTTATCATAAATGATTTGGTTGTAATAATCAAAGAGTTTTTTATTCAAAATCTATTATAGAATAGGTTCTATGCGGAGTCCGTTTTGTCAATTCTCGAATACGAAGATATCAAATGGGATACATCAAACTGGCATGCCCAGTCACTCATGTGTGGTATTTGAAACGTCTTCGTAGTTATGTCGTGAATCTTTTAGATCAACCTCTTAAAGAATTAGAAGGTCTAGTATACTACGATGTGTGATTTGATCGAAATAAAAATTTTACAGATTCAAAATGAGAAACTGTCATCCCATTCCATCGAATCAAAAGGGGATGCCCCGAATCTGACATGTGTTTTGGAGAGGAATAATATGAAGCTCATAATTGGGGGTATTCCACAAGGTACTCCCAAGTAAAAGGGAGATGATCTATGGTCGACTCCATACCAAATAAATAAAATTTCTAGATGAATATCATCTGTCCCTCGTGAAAAAAAAATTTCTTTTTTTTATTTTGTGGAATGAAAAACCTATTCCTTCAAAAAATTCTGTTTATTCCAAGTAAAAAAATGTCATCATATTTTTTTTGCAACAAGGTCTATACATCACATATAGGCTTTTCTATAGGGTATAAGGATCTAGCATTTCGAGGCAAAATATTGGGACCTACGAGCGCCCCGGATCAGTGAATGGGATGTGTCTATTTCTCTATCTCTTGACTCGAAGGGAGCAGGTTTGAAAAAGGATCTTCGAGTGTCTAGGGTTGGGCCAGGAGGGTCTCTTAAGGTTACACCTTCTTTCTCTTCTCATCATCGGACTTCTTTCACAAAGACTTGAGTAAGAGAAGGGGGAGCACACTTGGAGAGCGCAGTATAAGGATAGAGTTGTATGCTACGTTCGGGAAGGAGGAATCGCTCCCGAAAAGGAATCGATTGATTCTTGACCATAGGTGCGATGATTTACTTCACGGACGAGGTCTCTGGTTCAAGTCCAGGTTTCTTGATTTCCTCCACATCGGGAAAATTTGGTTAATTCATTTGTATCATTTTTATGAGTTGTCTCTTTGAAAATATCTATTTCGATGGAATGGAAAGCTATCTTCATTAGAAATATATTTCTACATCTAGGATCCGACTTCATTGATACTACAAATAGGAATAAAACCATTATGGAAAGGAAAAGTTTGATTCAGAGAGAAAAGAAGAGATAAAAATTGGAACAGAAATATCATTTGATTCATCAATCCTCAAAAAAATAGTTTAACGTGTTTATTACTCTTCAAAACATTATTATAAACCATATATTACACTTAATGGAGTCTTAATGACATTTTTATACCCTTATTGGTTAATATTCAATGTCCATATCCTATTCTCATAGCGTGTTGATATTTTTCTCAATTTTAAAAATTAATAATTTCTAAAATGTGTTTTATAAATTAATTCCATGATATGCTAAACTTGATTATATTATCCTATTATAATTTATTTATTATTAATGTTTTAGTTTTTATGGATATTTTGATAATTAAAACCTCAATATACTTGATATTTGTGCATGATATAATGAGAGTATAGGATCTAAATTAGATTTTTTTATATCGTTTATTGAATAGATTCCAAAAGAAACTTTTATAATATTCACATCATATTCTATTAAAATGAAATTATTTTATAATATAACTCATAGTCTTTTAAATGTAAACTAATGAAATCTAGTATGAGATCAGTTAGTGAAATAATGAATTAAGTGTTCTCCCACGTGGTTAACATCTTAGGACTTCCATCCATTATGACTTATGATGATCAAAATACTAGAGTATAAAAATCCTATGATTATTGATCCATGATAAACAACATAAACATGATATTTTGTCATATATGGAACTCAAAAAATTTTAATGTCAATGGAGACCCTTGTTAACATTTACCTCAACCCAATTGGTAGTTGAATTTTATTGTTGGTTCTTTGTTAATTGTATGAAGAAGTGGTCAATCATTAATTTATATATCCAGGTTGTTCCCCACAAATGATATTGATTAAATGAGTTCTATGGATATAGTATCTTATATAAGCGACTTCCTCTCATGTTCATTAAGGAGAAGTATTTGAAAAGGAGCGAATCACAACTATGGAAATAAATAATCTTATGATTATTATATCAAATGAGGCATGAGAGTCATCATTTCTCATTCATAGGGTGACTTATGATTACTTATGACCAGGATATATAAATAATACACATATATAAGTTAAAATTTTATTTATAATAAAGATGATGCTGATATTTTAAAACATTTCTTACATCATTGTAGTTATTTTCTCATATAGAGAAACTTCACATATTATTTCAAAAAAAATATTGATTTTAATAGTTATTGAATCTATCTATCGATAATATAAATATTTTTAGGATCCATGGGATGTTCCATAAAATAATAAATTGATAATATAATTATAATAATTCACCATTTTATCTTATAACACACCAAATGAACTATCCCCTTGATTACTAAAATTACCAACATATGAAATTAGATAAATCCCCCAATTTATTATTTAAATAATTTTTATATTTCAAAATCATATTTACATGATTGAGATTATTGAAAAACATCCCCCAAATACTTCTCATCAGCTAAAAGAACATACATTTCAATATCATGAGAATTTTCCATTTATGTTAAAACTTCATTAATAGTAACATATTTTTCAAAATGAGGAATCATTTTTTCTTATCTACATTTTTAGGCTAGTAGTTCAGTACTATGGGGTCATAAATCATGATGTTCCTCTTTCTAATTTACTCAATTTATAACATGGGAAATATAACTAAACTATTGATAAAGTGTAATATCCATACTAAGAAAAAAATAAAGTATTTTATTTGGAATAATATTTTTTATCATATAATTATTTGTTATCGGATGGGTGTCACTCTATTGTTTCATCATTCATGGAGATATATTTGAAAGTTTAATTCATGGAGATGTGGGATAATTAAATTATGAATGAGAGAGAAGTGAGAATCAATATAAAAATAGAGGAACTGAAGTAAATAAATAACCTTGTTCTATATTGTGAATGTGTATGGATAGTGATTTTTTATAGAAACAAAGTGAATGTCATCAAAACATTATTTCATTTTTAAAAAAATTTAGAAATTCCACAAATTGAAATTGTATTGAATGGATACTATCAATAGGGTACCAATATCACCATATTTTTTAATATTATTTATATTGTTCTTGGATCACTGACATTTTCATTCTTCCAATTGGGATATTATCCTTTAAATGATATAGAGACTTATTAATTCCCTCACTACCTCTCCCTATCAGAAAGGAAAAAATTAAAACATAATAAATAAAATGCAATTTATTATAATCATCATTTAAAATAATTATTCCTCAAATATATACAAGAAATAAAACATTATAATGTTTTTTGAAAACGTTATTATGTATTTAATGATACTTATGTAAAAAATTTATAGTACCCATATTTTTATGAGAATCATAATTATAGCCAAAAAATACCATCATTTTCTATAAGAGGTAAATTCAAGACATGATGAGATCATCCTTAATATAGATTCACATATAAGACTTCATTTTTCTAATCACGGGTTATATAGTAATAACATCAAATAGATTTCCATGATCTTTATTTTTTTATCACATTATAACTACTTATAGAATTTATAGTTCCGTGATTTTCTATTTCATGATTATATTGTAACCCTTGAAAAGGTTATCATCCCATTTTATTTAACTAAATAATCCTCACATAAGATCATTATATATTTTTTATTTAATAATAGATTAATTTTAATCACATTGGCACCGATGGTTTAGATAATCCGATTCTACATTGAAAATAAACTTTATTTGTGTATTTTTACATCCCAACTTACCATTATTTTAGGTAAAAGAATAATGTAATCAAGGAACCTTGTTAGAAAATTTATCAATAGTATGAAATTAAATATAATCATAATTATTTTCATACATTTATCCAATTCCATTTTATCAAGTTTTTATTCCTATTTTGGTAACATATCCACCGTAAAACTCTTTGACCACAACTTTTCAAACACAATTATATAATTATCTATTCTCATAACCATGAAATGTATTAAACAAATTAATTACATAAAACTAAATTCATGTTAAAACATATATGGAATGCATGAATCATATATATTATCAATAACTACTCATAAAAATATTAAAATATATGTCATGATCATCTTATACGACCACTTCTCAAACCCTATAAAATCATTGGTATTTTATCCCAATCATGAACAAAAAAAATTAAAATAAGTCGAAATATGTTGATATTTTCAATGCATTTATGGAAATATAAAACTTTGTAAAATGTTTTTAATACTATATAAAACATAGATATATGATCTGAAATAGTAATTAAATATCATAATCTTGTTCTAATGTTTTTATGTTCAAAAATATGATTAAAAATACAAATAAATAATTTAAATTGTGTATAAGATATTTAATTTTTATTTCAAAATATAAATATTTAGAAAAAGTGGTGTAACTTGTGAAACATAGACACTAAAAACTTATATGTTCTCCTTACACCAAATTGTCAACTATTAAGTTATTGAATGGACCACTGATCACATGTGTGTCATAGATCAAATGCTTTAATCCATTGGCCAACAATGATAGGAAGAGAACATGATAAACCATGGGGTATATGTTATAGTTTCCTTTTTAACACATTATCTCACATCATCCCATCTCTATTTCCATAAAAATAAAGTGTCAAAGGTCCTAATCTTAAATTTTGTAAGAATACTCATTGGGTGTTGTGAGGTTATCCGACCAATATTTTTTAACTAGATAATCTTAATCCATGTTTTGAAAATAATGGTAATACATGGAGAAGGTTTTTTCATCATGTTGATTTCCAGTTCTATATCGAATGTGTCGCATAGTGGAGAACCATAGATTTTCATATGAGTAATTCACCATAAATATTTCAAATGATTCATATGGTATAGATATTTTATAAAACCTACATACTAATCCATATCACTCTATGTAATAAATGGATATTATTTTTCATGAGACTAAAAAATATTAATAAATAAAGGAGGGAATTGCAGTATTTTTATAAATATGTATGTAAAATTTTAAAATATCATATATCACCATATTGGGGATATGGTTTTCAAAATAAAAACATTTTTTCATAACCTAATATAACCACATATGAATAAATACACATTTAGGATGTGAATCCCAATTGGGTTTTTGTATGTAATATCAATTCATGGACTCTCTTCGGTAAATTGAAATATATCATTTTGTTTCAGACTGTAGTTCAATTTTTATGATGTTTTGGGTGGAATCCATATTCTATATGACGTATGTCAAATTCAAAAAAGCTTCCATGATGTATGAGCCTCTCATTGAGATGTTTTTTAATATTATTTTATTTTTAGTCGACAATGTTTCTATTGTGATATGATCCTGTGATAATATTCTATAATCACTTATAATTTCTTGGATTTATTGAGGATTGAAAAATACTAATCAATATATTTTTAAATTAACTTGTATTATATGTTTGAGGGGTGATATGTAAAGAAATACATTGTCTAAATTGTTTCGATTCATAATGAATAACCATTAAATTAATGTGGGATATAATAAGTTTATTAGATAATATTCATAAATAATGATATTTTTTCATTAATATCATTGAAATATAATTTTTTATTTATAATTAAATAAAATAAAGTGAAAATTTATTTGAAATGTAGAAAAAAATTTGATTAGGAGTATATAGATTTTTTAAAATAAATAACATCCCCATAGGGATTGCACTAGGATATCTTCTACCAACCTCCATGGAAATCAATTATGGAATGATTTTGTTAATGAAATATTTCATGGCTTGTCTTGGTTGGGATTCCACCCTGACTTCATTCCTACTGTACTAAGGCATTATTAAATCAATAACAGTATGAACAATAAAGAGTATGGTGAACATCACGGTATCGATGGTGTGAAGATAGAGATTATATAATTAGGTCTATACAATATTTAGTGGATTCCCTAAAGATATTATTTCTCTCATATATATATATATGGTGGAGCGAAACCCCACACCCCATATCATAAATGACACCCAACGAAACACATGCTCTATACACCACCTTCAACATACACACAAAATATCACAATCAATTTACATGCCTATAACAATCACAAACTAATTTTCCCTTAGAATCAATATCATGAATGCATTACAAAATAAATTTGGGAATTCTGTCTCTATTGACTTTTATCCAGGGTTCTATATTTGACTCAATTGAAATATATATATATATATATTTATAATGTGTCCATTTAGAATGTTTTTTGAATTTTCAAACAATAATGTTTTTGTAATGATGATGATTCTATTATATTTTATTTCCTAAAAAGGTACAAATAACTATAAATTACTATAATATTTATAAAAGGATATATTAATTAATATATTATAAAAACATGATCATTATTATTTATAATAATTAATGTGTAAATTTATATGCAGTAAATGTCAATATTAATGGTCATACTATTTCTCCACTATAATGAGAGAATAAATGTTCCATAAATGTATTACTAGAATCATTTTCTATATCTAGTTGATATTTATTGATGTGATATAAATGATATAGGCTATATTGGTTTTGGTTATCATAAGAAATTGAGTGTTTTCCTAATTAAGTTCATCTATAGTGATCTCCAAGATAAGGTGGTTATGATAGAATTACAATGAGGTTAGAAATCCATATATAATTATGTCATTAGATGTTCCCATAAATGGATGAATTCAGTGAGACTTTAACATTAGGGTTGTTACTAATAAAAAAAGAGTCATATTCATTGATTTATTTTTTATAACTATAATTAAAATTATCATAGTGAGGAAGTATACACATTATAAGTTATTAATTATATTGTGTTAATAAAATAATTAGATAATTTTTTCCCTTTTATCCATCAATAAAAGTTAATATATCTACCTATTTTATAGAAATGGTCATTCTTAATGAACTCTATCACAGTAGATGCGATTTTTTATGTTCATTTATCAAAACTAAAATAAATAAGCATTGAGAACATATGTTAATGTTGCAATTATGAAACATTAAAAAAATACATATTTAGATAATGTAATTATATTTAATGGGATTAATTCATGTGAGTATATTTTTATTATTGAATTTATCATAGTTCTATATGGGTGTATTTCCCGATTTATGTATGCTATCCATGAAAATTAGGTGTAATAAGAATAAAAAACTGGTAAAATTAGCTATAGTTTTCCACACGAACTATAATTGGATCCTTATATAAATTATATATAAATTTATCTTGTTATGTAAACATTATTCCTTGGAATGTTTTGAAAATTATTGGTTTTGATTTGATCACATATATTTAATCACAAGTTATTCATGATAAATTTTTTTGACAATAATATTTAATAAATATTTATTACAAGTTAACTATTTACTTAATTTTTTAAATATAAAATGTGTATACTATAATTAAATATCAAAAGGAATAATATTCATTTATTTGGTAATAAAAATATATTTTTAATATTTAAAAATTGGTTTTTTAAATTTATTATATATTTATATACCATGAAATAATGTATTCATATTAAATATATTAAATAAATAGTAATTATATAAGTTCCAATAAAATACTCCGGATGATTGGGCAACTTAGTTTTGTTGTCCAGCAATAAATAAAAAACTCTGTATTATTTGAATGAATATTAACTATTATTTCATTACATATATTGTATACACATCTATGTGTTTAAAGTTAGTAAGAAAAATAATATTATCATTTACATGTAATCCACTTATTTTTTGGTGATTTGGATAATAAAAATGGCTCCTGTGAATTTATTTATTCCCAAACAATAGTTTAATAAATTACTGATTATGACCTTATTTAACATATTCTTTATCGATACATTCTATTCTAATGATTTTTATGCATAGTGATACCTAGTTTAAATAATCTGAATCCCTATAGAGATAATTTTATATAATACTATAATGGTGGAAATCCTACTCTTCCAACCTATCAATTCAATAGAAATAATGAATAATTTCCCCTTTAGATAATCAGGAAGTGATCAATGATAACCCATTATAGTGTTACAGTCTTCCATGTTTACATCTAAGTATTTCTATTGTGATTTTTTAAGTTTCACGGTTCTTATAAGGTACACTACCAAATGAGTTCTTCACTTGAATAATATCACTACAGTGATGGTGCACTAAGAATTGGTCAATATATTCCAAAACAAACAACTAATTTATACAAATTTTCATAATTAATATTCACAAATTAATGTTAATTATTTTTTGATGAACCTATATAATGGGTTCTAGGGTAACTACGTCATCTAGTTCTTCATTGAAATCATTTGGGAGATGGTAGATTTTAATACTAGTGTCTCATTTGATTTAAATGAAATGATAATATGTATTTTTTTTATGATGATAAATAGTGGTTACCATAGATGTTTTATCGATTAATTTAACGTAATTGGATGTCACTCTTGGTCAATTCTCTATATTTATAATCAGATGATTGATGAATAGTTCATATGTTTAATTACATGTCCCAATTATTTTTATATATTTTACATTGTTGAAACATTTAATAAATAAGTAAAGGACAAAACATATGAAAATTATTCCATGTGGAGATCCTAATTAATACAAGATCATGAAAATAAATTAATGCATGGGAAAATTCTATTTATGAAAAATATTTTCAAATCAATAAAAAATCAATTGTATGATTTGAATATGTGATATTTAGCAAAAAATTAAATATAAATTTCATATAGCATAATGAAAAAAAATACATATATATATATACATAATTTTTTTTGAAGAAAACAAGAAGAAGAAAGGAGTTGAGAATGTTGGTTTTCATATTTGAGATGGGTATGTGTATCATTTTATTTTAAATAGTCTCTCTCTATACATATATTAATGAATTATATAAAAAATAATGGTTACCATTATCCCAAACAAGGCTCAAAAATGTACTTAGTGGGAACATAAGGGGTTGACCATGCTGAGGGACCATGTCCCAGAGCAGCCTGTGGTCAATAGAGGAGAACTGGGAAAGCATAATTCCAAAAATGGGAAAGAAGGATTGTGTTATATGGAAATAGGAGGATAGTATGCCACATAATGTGGATAGATAGAGTGCCAGATCCATTGTGTGGGGTGGAATGGTGGTAGGTGTTTTTGTATATCTATCTGTGAATCGATAACCTTGATTTAAATACTAAAGAAGATCCACTATAGGAAACCAATGATGGATGGCCACACATGAGTTATTGTACCTAAATAATTAAAATGATAGACATAACGTTTTCATCTGATCACAATCATATATGTTATTTGATAGGCCAAGGATAGTTTATCCTAAAATTTGAATACTGAGGATATCTTCTATGATGAAAAATCTAGAGAAAAGGCCAGTGATTGTGTATTTTTCTATTTTTGAACATTATGCTGATGGGATGAGGTTTTATGATATATCCAAAGTCACAAATTAACCAAATGATTTAGAGTATATGATCATAAAATAACTAAAAATCCATTTATTGTTTAGTTTTGGTAATCCACCATAAAATTATTACATTGTCAATTTAATATATGCATGTGATAATTCCATGAATGTGAGGGCTATAATAAAAAGTAGATTCTTAGAAATTATTCTCAATTAATATTAATGTAACAACCCAAACATTCATTAATGTAAATTCTTCATGATCTGATTAAATGTATTTTAATGTAAAATGTTTATATAAAATTTCAACTTCATTTGTTTTATGTTAATAGTTGTGACCGTTGATAATATAGTCATTGAATAGTGATCACATGATTATTATAAATATAGGGTTTTAACATATTTAATTTACTCAGAAAAAGAAAGTGATGTCTTCATCCAGTAGAATTTCTCCATACGAAGCCCATTTTTTGGAGATCAGAAAAGAGGTGGCGTCATTGGGCTTCGGTCTTGACCAAGCCCAAGCTGAGATTTATCATGTCAAGCTCGAAGGGAACCATCTACTAGAGAAGTGGATGTTGATAGAGATCACCACGCATGCAATGTTATCTGAGACACACCAAGAGTCTGTCACCATCGATCACCTCATTCTTCGGTCTTATGCTGTTGTAATAAGGGTTATGTAATAAGTACCTAGTACTATGGTTTTGTACATTAATTTTGAATATAATAATGAATATACATTCATTTTATTAATGGTACTTTGTTAAAAGTTTTTAAAGAACAAATAGTATGTATAGTTAATGTTCAACTAAAAAATATACTATGATGAATTAATGGATTTATGATTTAAATAATATTTTAATAAAATATTATTATTATTATTAAATTAAATTATATTAAATATAAATGATCGTATTATTTTATGAATGAAATTGTAATTTTTATTATGGTTTGAAAGCCATTTTTGTCCAATCCCATAAATTTTAGATAACTTTTAGATTTTATTTTAAAAGTTAAAATTATCAGATTTAGAAAATTATTTAGATAAAATTAATATTATTTCTAGAATCAGGATGTCAATATTATCCTACGATAAATTTTTTATAATTTTCTGTGACAGTCAAATTTTTGGGTAAAAACTAAATATTGATTGAATATGTAATGTGTTTTATGACATCATAATGACCAAATAGTGATGTAATAAAATACTATAAGCACAATTTTCGGACAATATATGTTTTACCATTAAAATAATTTTATTTTTTTTGACTTATTTTACAAAGCATTAATGGACCCTTCGAGACTTATTAAACATCTTGTATTTTTAAATTGTTTTCCTTGGGAGTGTGACTCACCTCCACATAAGAAACCAAATTATTTTAAGAAGCTATGAATTTGGCCTTATAAATTATTTTATTACACTTTCCTTTTCCCAAAACCAAGGGCAAAAAAAATCTGCTGGTTTGTGTTTTGGATTAGTTTATTTTGAGATTCCCAAACCTAAATAATAAAGATTTCCTTCACCTTCCCTATATAAACCCAACCATGATCTCACTTCCTCCTCACACAAAGCCTTTTTAATTTTTTCCAAAATCATCCCTACTCTATATTGAATCTTCCTAAGGTGCTCCAAGCTCCCAAAAATCATCTCTCAGTCCACTTTCAAGCCTTTGGAAGCAAACTTCCATGTAAGGGTTTTTCTTCCTTTCTCATTTTTGTTCTATTTTCTTAATGTTGATATGCCCTTTCAATTCCGATTGTAAATGTTGGTGTATAGTTTTTCACCTACCCCATACTTCCCTCTTTATGTTTGAATTATGGTACACACCTTCTTCTCTCATTAAATTCCCCCCATGTACTCCCGTAACTATGCAGAAATTCTAAAAGGAATATCTCTCTCCTCATTTACATTCAAGAAATTTTTTTGTATCATGAATCTAATTTCAATTACATTTTTTGGGACATGTATCAATATGACCCCCTTACATTCCATGTCTGGTAAATATAATGAGACACCCATTTCTCTCTCATCAACCAGATTATGAATTCTTACGTCATGCAGTTATGCTGCCGAAACTGCACTGATTTTCCAAGCCAATGTCATTGTGTAGTGAATACCATGCCCATATCTCTATCGAGGGTATTCACCATTAGACACTTTTAATTACAGTTTATAATTTTTCATATATGAATTCCAAATTCCTTTACCATGTATTAAATGATGATATTTTATGAATCCAGGTTATATGATCCTTGTGCCACACTTATGCATACAATGAATGGATTAAGAAGGGTGCAACCTTATAGCGCTACAATGCATTGGGAATTGTATAGTATCAGGATAAATCCTGTGAAATGGGTGTTGAATCATTCCAATTCAAGTGAAACGAGGTTTTACATGTGTTTCAAGTGAAATTAGGATTTACTTTTGCTCCATGTGCAATGGGCCTTGGCTCATGCAAATTCCATGTTAATTGTTGTTCCATATTTCCAGGTTATGATTATCATGTATTATCATGACTTTATGCTTATGTTTCTATTGTTCTCTATTGATATGCCTATTCTATAACATTTATTTTATTCATCATTTTATTCCAGGGTTATTCCCTAACTAGTCTTTATAGCTCACCCTTTTCTTATGCATGTCCTCTGGATATCCTATGCAATGCTAAGTAAGAGGGAATGTAGTTGTCATTTAAACGATGTTTTCAATAAAGATGTTGTATTTCAGGTTTTAAGTTGTTATATAAAGATATTAATCCCCCAATAGACTAGACCTATTGATCTTTGTTGTTGTTTAAAGTGATTTTTATGTAATAAATTATGTTTAATTGTGTAATAATGATCAGGGTTGTCATAGTTGGTATCAGAGGATAGGTTTAGTAATTTTTGGAATTAGGATTCGAAAATACTATTAAATCCTTAGAGACAAGACTGATTATAATAAAAACATTCCTATGTTTTTTTGAGTATTGAGTAAGTGTTTTATCAAGAAAATACATCCCTATCTAGATACGAGCAAGTAGAGGTGGCACTAGCACAGATGTACCTAGGGGTGAAAACCCCCAAAAGGGGTTTTGGGCTTGACATGGGGTATCTTGGTACACAAAAACGGTCCTTCTTGAACTCTTGGTTATGAAACTTCCTAGGGATATTCATTGGTAAATTCACAATATTAGTTTGAACCCTTATTAAGGGAATTAAAAAAAATCCCCTAAGAATATATGTTGGAATGTAGATAAGAGATAACATAGATTTAATCTAATAGATACATTAGTTAAAGAAATAAAAGTTATTTATAAGTCATCTTCTTTTTTATTTGGATTACCATTTATGTGTTACCCCTAAAATTCCTTTTCTTACAGCCAATGGATGGTAATAAGAGTACTCAGGATAACAACTGATGTAAATATCAATGTGATGAATGTACTAATGAGATTCCCAATCCAATGGGAGCAGGAATCACATACATTGTCACTTTTCTCTTTCAGGTAACTCAGCCTTTGGATAGAAAATGGGTTAAGGGGAACGTTCAACCCTCTCTAAGAAAGAACAAGTCACTATCGAGAGCTTCATGAGACAAAGGCCTCCTACTTTTAATGGATCATCTGATCCCTCAATCGTTGAACAATGGATCAACTCCATTGAAAATTTCTTCTCCATCCTTCAATGGTCTAAAAAAGAGAAGGTTCTCTAGGATTCTTATCGTATATATGGTGATTCTTATCAATGGAGGATGTTGATAAAAAATATGAACCCTGAGGAGATGATTGAGTCATTGTAATGGAAGGATTTCTAGAATATGTTTTTCGATAAATATTTTATGTGCACCATCCGCATTAAGATGGAATGATACTTCCTTTGCCTCAAGTAAAAAGACAACAAATTTCTGGAGAGTACGAGGAAAAATTCACAATGACTACATGATATGGCTCCGTCTTTTTCATTACCAATTAATTATAGGTTGACTGCTTATTTGGTGGGCTAAAACATAGCCTCTGGAAAGCGTTGGAGATCCGTGACTTCGACAACTATGAGGAAATTGTCCGATGTGACCTCAGGATCAAAATGGAGATTGGAAAATCAAAGGGGTATCATGGGGATAAGAAGCACAAGGTGGACTTCAATGATGGAAGTCCAATGGATAAATCAAACGGTGATAAGAAGATCCATCACCCCACATTCCAATGGTGTTGAACGAAGCACAGTAGAAATTTCCTGAAGGGGACGAGGAAATGCTTTAGGGGTGGAAGAGAAGGGAACCTAGCTATCAACTATTGGTAATGAAGACCCATGGATGCAACAAAGGATAGGAATGCTCCATTCGAACCTCAAAGCGGGGTTCATTGCTATAACTACAAAAGAACTAGGGCATCTAGTAAATCAGTGCCCTAGGCCAATGGTTTTCGGAGGCAACCAACAACCTCCAACGCAGCAAGGGAAAGCTTTTCCCATCACTACTGCCGAAGTAAACCCCAACAACGATTTGGTGACAGGTAAGCTAGTTATTCATTCAAGAATAGTGAATATACATTTGGATTCATGTTCAATGCATTCTTTTATATATTGAATGTTTCGTAGAACTATCTCAGCACCCCAACAAATCAAGGAATTAAATATGTCGGTGAGTATAGAAAATGGGGCAATCATTGCATCAAATGAATATAAATCCTCCTATGTCATAATTTAAGTATTTAAATCCTAGTGAAACTCATCATAATCCCTCTAGTGGAATTTTATTCTATTCTTGGAATGGATTTTCTATCATTATTTAGAGCCAACAAAAATTGTCATGAGAGGGAAATCACTCTCCATGTGGAGAATCGACCCATGATTCTTTAAAAGTCCAAGGAGGAAGATGAACATTCATTAGCTACATCATCTCAAGTGTGGATATTACTGCCATATGATCACAAGTATCCAGCTCAGATGATTGAATCCAAGGAAGTAACTATTCTTGCAGAAATGCCTATTATGATGGAATTCGCTGAAGTATTTCGTGAGGAATTGCATGGTCTTCCTCCTAAAGGAGATTTTGCATTCTTAATTGATCTTATACCTGGGGCGTTGCCAATATCCAGGACTTCATATTGAATAGCTGTTGTGAAGCTCCAGGAGCTGAAGAAACAACTATAGGAGAATCTAGATAAAGGTTTTATATGCCCAAGTACTTCCCCATGGGGTGAACCAGTCCTCTTCATCGAGAAAAAAGATGGTTTAATGTTCCTTTACATCGATTATCTTGAGCTTAACAAAACCACGATAATGATCAAGTATCATATCCCATGAATTTATGACTTGTTCAATCAATTGAATGGAGCTCTATACTTCTCCAAGGTGGATTTTCGGTCAGGATATTCTCATTTATGGGTGAAGAAGGAAGATATCCCCAAGACTGCTTTTTGTACAAGATATGATCACTATGAATTCATAGTAATACCTTTCAGAATCTCTAATGTGCCAGAAATAATCATGGACTTGATGAATATATTATTTAGATATTGCCTAAAAAAATTGGTGGTAGTAATTATAGATGATATTCAGATATACTCCAAAACCAAGGAGGATCATGAGAAGCATCTAAGAACTGTACTAGACTTCTTGTTAAAGTATAAGCTCTATAGAAATTATAGAAAGTGTGAGTTCTAGTTGAATGAGGTATCATTCTTGAGCCATATCATAACAAACAATGGGATATTTGTATATCCCTCCAAAATAGATGCAATTGAGGAATGGATGAGGGCAACATCAGTAATGGGTATCTGAAGCTTCTTGGGGATAGCTGGATATTTTCGATGATTTGTGATAAATTTCTCACGATTGTCCTATCCTCTTAGCAAGCTAACTCGGAAGGGAGTAAATTTTTCATGGAGTGATTAATGCGAAGAATGATTCAAGAAGTTGAAAAGGAGTCTTATCCCTACACCTATTCTCACATTACCCACTGGTGGAGAACATTTTGTGGAATTCAGTGAATCATTAAAGAAGGTCCTAGGATGTGTGTTGATGAAAAATGAAAATTTATTTCCTATGCTTCAAGGAAATTGAAAGATAATGAATATTACTATCCAACACATGACCTCGAGTTGGCTAAAGTGATCATCGAATTGAAAATTTAGTAGAATCATCTCTTTGGGGAGAAGTGTGAAATATATATGGACCACAAAAGCCTCAGGTATATATTCGAAAAGAAAGAGTTGAACATTCGCCAATGAAGATGGTTAGAGCTAATCAAATAATATGAATTCTCAATCCATTACCACACTGAGAAGGCAAACAGGGTGGTGGATTCCATAGGTAGAAAGGATCCAAGGATTCTACCATTGATGAGAATTGAAAAGGATCCAGTCTTCTTAGATTTAGTGAAGAAATACATGGGAATCATAACGAAGGGAAAATCATAAATCCTTTGACAAATTATTGTTCAACCGTTACTTTTAGAACGTTAAATGAATTCTCAAAAGGTTAATGTCAGAATTCAGGAAAAAGTGGAATCTATCAGAAAAGGTAAATCCTTGGATTTTAATGTTATTGAAGAAGGAATTGTGTGATTTGGGAAAAGACTATGTGTTCCATCAATTCAGGAGATGAAGAATGAACATTTGGATGATGCACATAGTTCAAATTTCACTATTCACCTAGGAAACACAATTATATATCATGATCTCCAAGAGCTTTATTGGTGGGATAATATAAAGAAGGAGATTTCTGAATATACATCAATGTCCCTGGTGTGTTAGCATGTAAAGGTAGAGAGGCACATGTATAAGGGGATAATGCAACCATTACCCATACCAAAATGAAAATTGGAGAAAATCACAATGTGGTTTTTCACCGGACATCAGATGAAATCTAAATGAAACAATTCAATCATGGCTATTGTGGATTGTCTAACAAAGGCTAAACACTTCATTGCTATTATGAAGGATTTATCATTGGATCAACTGGCACATATATATATAATTGATGTGGTAAGGATTCATGGATTACCACTATCTATTGTGTCTAATCGAGATCCATGATTTACATCTATGTTTTAGATGAGTCCTCAACATGCTCTGAATACTGAATTGATCTTCAGTATGAACTATCATCCTCAAACTGATGGCCAATCCAAGAGGACCATCCATACACAAGAAAACATATTGAGAGCATGCTAAATGGACTTTAAAGGAGGATGTGATCAACATATTTTTCTGGTTGAGTTCTCTTATAATAATAGTTTTCACTTCATAATTCAGATGGAACCATATAAATCCCTTTATTGGAAAAGGATCAGAACATTGGAATGTAGGGATGAGGTTGGTGAGCATCAACTTCTTTAACCAGAAATAGTTGAAAAATGGCGGAGAAGGTGAAAACCATTCTGCAGCATATCAAGGCAGCCCAGAGTCGACAGAAGAGTAATACAGATAACCATCAATGAGACCTTGAGTTTAAAGTTGGAGACATTTCATTTCTACACATATCTCCATGGAAAAAGGTCATGAGGTTTGGAAAGAAAGGAAAGTTAAGTCCAAGGTACATCAGCCCCTTTAAGATTCTTGATCGTGTAGGGGTTGTGACATATCAACTAGAACATTCACCTACCATGGCCAAGGTACATGATGTCCCTAATGTATCCTTCTTAAAGAAGTACATACCAAACCCTGCACATGTACTCTCTTCAGTGGTGGTACAGTTAGAGGACGATCATTCTTATGAAGAGAAACTAATGAAGATCTTTGATCATAGAGAAACATTTCTACGAAATAAGGCAATTCCCCTCATCACGGTGTTGTGTTGAAACCACAAGTTTGAAGAAGCGATGTGGGAATCGGAGGAAATTATGAAGAATAGTTACCCACATCTATTTTAGTGTGGGAAAAGGAATTTTCGATGGGAAAAATATCATTAGTCGGAAGATTGTAACGACTCAATATTTAATTACTGGAAATCCCACTTGATCTAATTAAATATCTCTTTATTTAAAATATTTATATAAAATGTCAACTTATTTGATTTATTTTAATAATTGTGATCTTTTCTAATATAACCATTGAATAGTGATTGCCTGATTAGTATAAATATAGGGTTTTATGAAATCCAATTTATTCAGACAATGGAAGTGATAGCCTCATCCAGTAGAATTGATCAATACTAAGCCCATTTGTCGAAGCACAGAAACAAGGTGGCATCATTGGGATGTACTCTTGACCAAGCCAAATATGTGCTTCATCATGTCATGCTTGAACGGAACTGTCTACGGGGGAAGTGTAAGTTAATGGAGATCACCACGCGTGCAATGTTATCTGAGCCACTCCAAGAGTCTGTCACCATCGCACACCTCACTCGTTGGTCTTATTTGAGAGTTATAAGGTGTTATATAACAAGACCGTAGTACTATTGTTATGTACATTATTTAAATAATAATAAATATAATCTCATTTTATTATTGTTACATTGTATTTAGTTTTTAAAAGCACAAATAGTATTTTTAGTTAATGTTCAACTAAGAAATATATTTTGATGAATTAAGGGATTTTTGAATAAAATAATATTTTAATAAAATATTACTACTATCATTATTAAATTAATTTTTATTATATATAAATGATCATATAATTTTATGAATGCAATTGTAATTTTTATTAATGTTTGAATTCCATTCTTATCAAAACCCAGGAATTTTCGATAAATGACCCTTTTTATTTTAAAAGTAAAAATTAACAAATATAGAAAAATTATTTAGAAAAATTAATATTATTTCTGAAAACAGGAAGTCAAAATTATCCAATGGTTTAATTTTCATAATTTTCTGAGACAGTCAATGTTTTGGGTATAAATTAAATATTGATTAAATATATAATATGATTTATGACATCATAATGAACCAATAGTGATGTAATAAAATACAATAAGATTTATGTTAGGAAAATATTTGTTTTACCATTAAAATAATGTGATTTTGGGTCTGTTTCACTTATTTTATAAATCATTAATGGACCCTTCAATACTTATTTTACATCTTGTCATTTTAAATTGTCTTCATAGGGAGTGTGAATCACCTCCACATTAGAAACCACATTATTTTACAAAGCTCGGAATTTGGCCTTATAAATAAATTTTTTACCCTTCCCTTTTCCAAAAACCATGTGCAAAAACTATGGGCTGGTTTGTGGTTTGTATTAGTTTCATATGAGGTTCCCAAACCGAAATAAAAATAATTCCCTCAACTTTCCAATATAAACCCACCCAAGATCCCACATCCACCTCACCCAAATCCTTTTAGATTTCGTCCAAAAACTTCCCTCCTCTCTATATAATCCTCCCAAGGTGCCCCAATATCCCAAGAAGCCTCTCTCAAACCATTTTAATCACACTTCCAAGTAAGGGTTTTTCTTCCTTTCTCATTTTTTACCAATTTTCTTAATGTTGATATGCCATTTTAATATTAATTATAAATGTTGGGTTATGGTTTTTCACCTCCCCCATACTTGACTCTTTATGTTTTAATGATGGGATAGAACTTTATCTCTCATTAAATTCCTCCCATGTACACCTGTTACAATACCAAAATTCCGAAAGGAATTTTCTCTCTCCTCATTTACATTCAAGCAATTCTTTTGATCATGAATTTAATTTCAGTTAAATTTTCCAGTACATGTATCTATATGACCACCTTACTATCCATTTCTTGTAAATATGATGACTCGCCCATTTCTATCTCATCAATAATTTTTATGAAGTCTTACGTCATGTCGTTACGTTGTCGAAATTGCACCGATTTTCCAAGCCAATGTCATTGTGTAGTGAATACCATGCCCATATCTCTATCAAGGGTATTAACCATTATGAAAATTTAATTATTGATTATAAATATTCATATATTAATTCCACATTCCTTTATCATCTAATAAATTATGATATTTTATGAATCCATGTTATACGATCCTTGTGGCACACTTATGCATGAAATGAAAGGTTAAAGAAAGGTGCACCCTTATAGTTATCCAATGCATTGGGTAAAGTATAGTATCATGATATGTAATGTGAAATAGGTGTTGACTCATGATAATTTAAGTGCAACATGTTTTTACTCGTTCTTCATGTGCAATGAGGATTTACTCATTCTCCATGTGCAATGAGACTTGTCTCATGCTAATTCCATGTTAAGTGTTGTTTCCACATTTCCATGTTATGACTATCATTATTTTTCTTGACTTTATGTTTATTCTTCTATTGTTATCTATTTATATGCATATTTTCTAACATGTATTTTATTCCACATGTTATTCCATGATTATTCCCTTAATGGAATTTATAGCTCACCCTTATCTTATTAATGTCCTTAGGTTATCCCATGCAATGCTAAGTACGAGAGAATGTAGTGGTCATGTAAATGATGTTTTCATTAAAGATGTTGTATTTAATGTTTTAAGTTGTAATGTAATGATCCTATTCCCAAAAGACACTATACCTATTGATCTTCTAAGTTGTATCATGTGATGTTTATGTAATAAATTATGTTTAATTGTGTAAAAGAGATTAGGGTTGTCATAATTGAAGTGCGTTTTAATAAAACCGATTGATTTTTTGGTTTTAACAATAACCAATACACTAAATAAATATTGGTTCTTCTATTAAGTTATAGATGTGTCATGCAACGATGTTTTTGGGAGTGTGAGTCTCAATGCTGACATAATAAGGAGATGAACCCAATCTTAATAACTTATTATCATTCATTATTTTTGATAGAGTTATCATAAATAAATGCAAAAAAAACTTTTTTGTAAAGTGAACAGTATTCTAAAAAGAGTTTATGTTTTAAAAGAGATTATGGATATAGTGACCATACTACTTGTAAAAGGAATCATGTTGTGATTCGTGAAAAACTATGTACTATAAAGCAACTGCGATATCTCGATACACTCATCTAAAACCCACCAATTTTTTTTAAATGTTCCAAGACATTGTGAACTGGTGAATACATGCAGTATATATTTTGAGTGAGAATGATAGGAGAACCTATTCACATTATATATTTACATAAAAAAAATTACACATTTATAATTAATGCTTCGATTCATTAAGTATTTGATGTTTTCTGTGTGAGATTGGAAACCATGTACATGATGAAATGAATAATAAAGTGTGGGTGTGTGTGTGTGTGTGTGATTAATGGAAGAAGATCGAAGGTTGTGTGAAAACCCAATTACACGAATACATGTACTCATAAACCATTTAGATACCCAATCTATTATTCAATATTAGGTAGATGGAGTGAGAATAAAAACATTGATAAAAAAACACATAAAATATAATTGAAAAACACAATTTCTAATATAGTTACATTTTCCAAGCAATTTATGCATAGATTTTAATTAATGAATATTGAAATTGAGAAAGTATTATTCTTTTTTAATATAACAATGATTTTTTCACCACATCACCTGATATTTAGTGAGGTTGTGTCTCAATCGATAGATGAAATAATTAATTCTCGAGCATTATTTCACTAAGGAATCTAATAAAATGAAATTGATTAGAATTTATTCTGTGAGACAAGAACATTAATTATGAATATGAATAGGTAAAACATTAAGTATAATTTAGATAAATTGTATAGGATGTTGAAATGATCATCCTAATGTAGGTAAAGCTTGATGGATTGTAAATTTGTATAATTTTATATTGAAAAAAGTCTATTATGTGATTCAAGAGTATAGGCTGCTAGAGTCGATTCTAGATCAGGCCAATGTGGATTCTAGTAACATTATCGGATATTGTATAAATAACCTCGAATTAGGATTCAATAAAATACAATGTTAATCTTAATCAACTATGGTATTCATGAAATATTATTATAGTGGAGTATACATATTAGTGGGAATAAAAAACATGGCATGGAGTATTTCTTTGTATCAAAAATAATACATCATTATGTTTTGTGAATTTTTATTTCATAAAATGTTTTTTATAAATCCAAGAGAAATCAGATGAGTGTATATTATGTTTAACCATCCACATAGGTTTAATTTAAAATTAAAAATGTTAAAGAATAAAATGAAACCAATGATTCAACCCTCCCCTCTTTGTGGAAAATCCATCTTGGGGCACATTAAGTAGAAATGTAGCTAACACCACCACAGAAACATCCCATGTAATTTTAGATGATAGAAAGAATGAATTCAATATAACAAAGGGGTATTAAAATTTTAAATCATGGAAAATATCACGGATTGAAAAATTATATGATATCATATCTCATACCACTAGGGGTAGAAGTGAGAGATAATGTTACCTTGGGATATCAACTGTATGTTGAAACTCGTCCTATGAAAATTTATTAAATATAGAATATAGAGATGGATGGAATGAATAAAAATTCAATAACAATAGCCTATCAAAGATGGTATAAACTAAATATATTATTCACTAACCCTCCACTAAAATCCATGAAAACTGTGAAATATTTAAGGATAAAATCTTGAGGTCAAAAAAGATAATAACCAAATCTGGATAACTAGATTAGAAGATATTAAATTTGGTGATAAAGAAACTCCTTGATGACAACATTAAATCTGTAAAATTAGATTATCAAAATTATTAGATATATTTATGGGAAGATGAATGGTTTAACTATAGTGAAAAAGATGATGAGAAATACTCCATATTTGATTCAAGTGTTTATTTCCTGAAAGAACAAGTAGTTCTGTCATTAGATGAACATATTAATATTCTAACAACATGAGTGGTGGGAAAAATACCCTTTTTAAGAATAATGAATATAATTATTTTCCCATTAATTCCCCAATAATAGGTAAAATTATAATTTAAGATAATCCAAATCAGTTGATTCTAATGATGATGAATATGAAGAGGACTACAGTCAAATGACGTCCTTGATTAGAGAGATATATATCAGATATAGAAGAGATTAAGGGACGAATTTGTTGATATTCTTAATCTATCATGGGTTTTTACATTTTTTATATAAATGTCCTAAGATGAATGATAATGTTAGAAAATATTATGATTATGATTACTAGTTAAATGTAAAATTCAATTAAATATAAAAATGGTGACTATGAGATGATATCAATGATGTACAAAAAGAAAAGGTGAAGAATATTTATGAGTTGGTAAATTGATAAATTTTCATCATCAAGTAGTGAGACAGAAATTGAATGATCTTATAGAAATCAGGTATTCCACTATGGGAAATAAAAAACCATAAATGTCACATTGTATGGTGAATATTTTAATAAGAGGTATGAGCTAGTGTAGAACATAATGTATAATCTTGACGATGCACTTGAGGATAAGATGAACCTCAAGAAGAAGAAAAAATACAATATTAGATAATATAGAATTTGTTATGTTGGAAAAGGAAAATATCAATGATATAATGGTATATTAGAAGAAATTTTTAATATAGAATCGAAACTAAAATATTTAGAATAAAACTCACCTAGAATAGATTAATTTAGTAATGATGAAACAACACTCATTGAAGTTAACAAGAAAACCTAATTGAAAATATATGAACATTAGAAGATGGTGATTGATATTAATAGAATTCATACTATGAATGAGGTAGAGAAATATGATACACATTCAACAAGCCAATAAAATCAATGTATGTTGAATAGGATGAAATAAGACTAATAAAAATGAGTTTATATTAAGGTTAAATCTCAATAAATTTATAATAAAAATGGTCCATATTAAAGGGATTTTTCTGTACCTAATGAATATCCCTCTAAATATATTACATCAGAAAATTTTCAATTGAGAGATAAGAAAAATTCATATTAATGGATTCCTCTTAAGATTAAACACCCATAGTTATTGGAAATACATCAATAACAATCATAGATAATACCTATTATCAGTCTAGAATATCATGTTCTTGAGGAATGTTTTGGTTTTGGGTAGTGTTTGGCCATAAATCATATTAATTATGGTATAACATGTCACTACTGGGAATGTAGAATGAATTATGGGGGAGAAATGATTAATAACTGAGATCAAATTATAATAAAGTTAGGTTAGTGACATAGACATTTCCAAAACTATCAACAAGGAACAAATTTGGGTATTTTAAGATATTTTGTGGAAGATGTGGTCTTCTATGTCAAAAAATGATTAATTATTAAAAATAATAATATGATATATTTTCTATATGGAGATATGAAAAATATTTATCATGAAAATTTTGTATTGTCCTTTGGAGATTTTCTGAAGAAACAAAAACTCTATAATGAATGCCAATTCATTTCACAAACCATCTGAGACTAGATAAAGAATTTCAAAAACCAGAAAAAATTTCGCAAATCAGGAGAAATATATCTATTAATGAAATTGAGGTGGACTATTTAATTCCACTTAAGATAGATTAAAATTCATCCTCATGTGAGTAATTTAAAATCAGTAACCCTAAAATTTTTCATAAAACAATAAATGACATAATATATTTTATAAAAATAGTGCCACCCCAAGAATAGAGCATTGAAAATATATTTAATTTATAAAATTCTAAATATAATGATGAAATAAAAATCAAATCCCAATCATAAGTATACATATATGATTAAAGATCAATAAAACCATCTACGAAGTCAAAAAAGATATCCAGATTGAGAGGAATCACTCATTATGAATGTTATTTTTGAGAAACAAAGATCCAAATCAATAAAAATTATTATATTATGTGTTTTTAACTAAAAATGTATGGAAATAAATTATATTTTTGTAGTTTTCACCCCTAAAAATTAATGTTCATATGTGTGAATCCATTTGATTGGAGAAATATTAAAAACGAATATAGAGATTATGAATAGATTAAAATCCTGGAGGTTGACTTATTATAACAAAAAATACATGCCTCTTTAAAAATTGTGATTATCATATAAACTAATGGGGGTGATTGGTTGATGGGAAAATGATATAAATGAGATCATTATATTTTAATTGGTTATTTTTTTAGATCTATTTGATGTATGTGTTGGATTTTGAATTTCATTGATACATATTATTATTTATAACTCTTTGGATGAGAAATTATCCCTTCTGATCTTGATTTTATAAATATGGTTTTTTAAGGAAATCATTGAAATAATTATCCATATTTCACTTTTTTATATCTTGGGTTATCCTATGTAGACTTTGGTTTGAGTAAATAAAGGCTTTTTTAATGAGAAAATTTTGATATCATCCCAGTATCAACGGTTTTAAATAAATTATAATCAATTTGAGGGGAACTTTGTTTGGAGAAAATTACAAAATTTCCATAACATTTGACTTCAACGAAGGTGGAGAAATATTGGAGATATATATTGACCCTGAAAATGTGTTCAAGGAGGTATTAACATCAAAATACAAAGGATTTTCGTTTTAGGCCTAATTTATCATTTTTTTTCAATGATATGTCAATATGTGTTTGGTAAACTAATGATATGAAGTAATGATTCCTAAAAAATTGTAATTAATATTGTTTATTTCAATGGATCTCATACTTGTAAAATTATACATATTTAAAATCTAATGATTTTAAACTGTTATATTGTTCAAAAACATGGGATAAATGTTTAGAGATAGCACATTGTTATAACATCAGAATAATGATGTGAAGACCAAGAAATATGAACATTATTGCCAGAGGAGTTCCTAATTGTATCGTAACCATGAAAATATAAATTCTGAAGAGGAAATTATTTTCAATAGAATAATATTGATATCATAAAAATCATAAATTATTATGAAGTGATGATTGAAAATTCAGAAAAACATCCAATATGAATTTAATATTTCATAAATAAAATATGTGTCCCTGAAAAAATAAGAATAGATATTTTCCATTATGAATAAGAAAATAATATAAGATTTGGTAATTTTTGATGGAATATTATAGAATGGTATGTATTTTATTATATTATATAGGGAACATTCCCATATGTATGTTGAGGCCATATATAAAAATATGTCCAAAAAACAGCTCACGATGGGCTCAACCAAGGACCATGTAGTGCCCAAAGGGATCACCTATGCTCATAGGGTTCGTCTGATCCAACATGTGGTAAGTATAGGGTAATTATGCTACTATATAACACATACATGAGTAAATATTCATGATATATGTGACACTGAGGATTGAATTCCATGTAAAGAACAAGGCCTGACCGGTAGCACCAATATGTGGGGAGACATGGTGGAAGGTGGATTGGTATTTTTGGATGTTGGTGGGTTACAATTATTAAAATAATGATTTATAGTGGCTATATGACACTTATGTGGGATTTATGCATCTGGGTTTTGTTATAGCATCATTAAAATGACAAATAATAACATAGTACATCTGATCACATTTATGTGAGTCGTTTTATCTCTCTCAGATGTTATCTCCCACCTTTAGTGACATGAGGATTATCAATTTTCCAATCCATTAGATCAAAATTACCCTTATATATCATTTCCAATGATTTATGATCATGTTATGTGGTGTGCAATTAGGTTATAACTAAAACCATGTATTCATTGGAAGAATTCATATAATATTTCTTCAGATGACTATAAATACAGTTGCATGAGGAGTTTATGAATCATCCATTAAAGGAGTTCAATATAATATAATGAGATCTATTTGATAATGGATTTCCTGTGATGGTTTTACCACATTGTAAATTTGTGTAAAATATACTTCATTAAAATCACTGTGTGTTTGAATAAACTATAATGATTTGGATTTCTGGAATGTAATTAATCCATGGTATAAATATCAATGATTTTAGTGAGCTACTGATGCAGAATGAAAATAGAATCTAGTTTGTGTTAGGATCGATGATTCAATCCTATAAAAGATGGTGATAATAATCTAAATAAGCTGTTTTTGTTCATCATTTTATTGAGGTTTTTTATAAATCATAGTAATTGATAACCTATTCATGGAGGGAACATACTTCTATGGGTCATTGTATTTTTGGAAAGATGAGGTAGATACTGAAATAATACTTCCTCTGCATAACACACTAGTTGTTCTTCATGAATAAAAATGTTTTATGAATCTAATTATATTGTGTGATTCACTCATGGAAAACTCTCCTACACCTACGAATAATACAAATAAACAATAAAACAGTGTATAGCTAAACTGTATTTCAAAATGGAGGAAGTAAGGTGAAATCATGTACATAATATCTTCACCTATAAACAATATCTATACATAGACATTGTATTTTTCATTCTATTTAGTATGATATGTAGTGTCTGTGCGTGAAAAGTATGTTCGAAATAAAAAGGAGATGATAGGTTGTGTATAAAGTAAGGAAGAATATAGAAATATTCATTAGAACTAAATGCATGAATAAATTCACCCGTAACAAATTGAGATTTGTGAAACATTATTCCCCATAAATAATTTGGACTTTTAATTATATATTGAATAAGAGAACATAAAATAGCTAAGAAATAAAAAATTTGTGCTAGATTTTTGGATTCCATGAAATTCTTGAATGATGTGTAATTGAAGCATATTGATATTAATTTGATATTATTTTGGCATAAGAAAATGAAATTTTTTTTTGCACCACTTGAACACATATTTTTTTTGATGGTTCTTCATCGGTGTAAAAATCAATTACATCATGGGAATTGTTTCTTATGGTAACTGACCAAATATAGGTGACCAAAATTAATTGAAAAATACATGCATATTGAAATGCTAATTGATAAGGTAAAAAATAATATTTAATTTTTTTTTCTTATAGAGAAATATCAATCAATCACACTAATGTGGATCAGCCATGAATAATGGTTTATACATTTGGATGGAGTTTCATCAAAAGCCATATGTGTGATTTCATAGTAGTAGTCACTAGTAAGGATTCATGAAAAAGATATTGTGGATTTTGGTAACACTATGGGATGAATAAAAATGAATCTTATATGAGGATTGATTAGAGATACAATATGATTCTATATTGACCATTTTAATCATTAATATAAGATTATAGTAGAGAATCCATATTGGGAAAAATAATCAACATGAAAAATACTATGTCTTTATTTCAAACCATGTAAATCTTTGTGTTTGGTTACATTGAGTTTCATATTATATTAGAATTATGGATCAAAGAAAAAAGAAAAGGGATTCAATTATTTGACCATCCATAGCTGATTAATTGAAATGAACAAGTTTTTGAAATGAAAAATAATCCACTTATTCACTCCCCTAATAATATTAGAAAACCAGTCCCCTGAAACTTCTGTAAAAAATCATTGTTGGTCATCGAAAATTCCACATTCACAGAATCCTAGAATCCTTAAATTTCATTAAATCAGTCACATATATATTTATAATTATTTAATGATAATTTATTGATTATTATAATTTATATTTAGTTTCTATTCCATGTTTAATTATATTTAATAAAAAATTTATTTTTACATGATCATTATTTTTCAAGTAATCCATAATCTAATAATATTGGTGAAAATTAATCATAGATATCATCTAGAGGTGAATTAGATTCTAGTGAGTAGAAATTGTCAAATGGAATGTAAATGAAAATTACATTTTGTGAATGGAAGTTAATTTCACATGGTAGTTTCAGATGATACATTCCATGCCATGAGAATAATAACACACAGACATCCAAAAATTTATCTTATGTTTACTTTGCGAGCATGATACATGATTACACATCATGTAGACTATGTATAAGTCATGTAGTCTGTGAGTATTTCTAGTTGAATTCATTTAATGTGTGGAAAAAACTAATTTATTGTATTTATTATGTGACAAATAATAATTATTATTATTAAACATATATATTTTAAGGAATTATACTGGAATAAACACTATGTACATTAATATTGTACATGAAATATGCACTATGCACACATAATATATTACAGAATTCATTAAATTTAATTTAATAAATGTATTATACATAAATAATTGCACACTTAAAATAGATATCAAGAACCTTAGTGGGTGTCATAACATCCTTTACATTGCATTTATTTCATTTTTCATACCTTCTAACTCATATCAATTTACCCAATGTATACCAAAATTCAATTTTGTTTGCAAAAATTATTTAAAAAATAATAATTTATTATAAAATTTATCCATGACTAAATGGTTTGTTGTATTGGACATATTGTCTTACATTTTAGGTGGTACACATCATGTAGTTTCATCCATAGCATTGTGTATTTAATATGTCATATTTTACTCATATTCAAAAACTACACTATATGCAGTGAATCACATTCCAGGTATGATGTGTATTCCATGGAAATATCTAGTTCATGTCTAGTAACATTCAATGTAATTTGGGTGGGTACATTCTATGATTCTTCATAGAAAATGTTTTCGAATTAATAAATATTAAATAATAATAAATTAATTTAAATTGATTAAAAAATATATTTGATGGTTATATATAAGAATTATAGGATAGTATATCAACATAAACTGGATTTATTAATAGGAAAATTAATTCATATGGAAATTTTATCTAAATAATAAAGGATTGATGTAAATTATTTTACGTTTACTCGTTGATATTTTTTATGTGTATTCATGACACTAACATAAGATCAAAGAATTTATATGTATGGATTAATTTAATTTTATTATTTTTTCATGGGATTTGTAAAATTTATTTATGTAAATGAACTTAATTCACTACTCTATTTTGTAATGGTATGAATGGCCATGATTCCTTTTATTTATGCATCGTAAAAAATAATTTAGTTTCCCTTATCATAGTTTGTGTAAATGATTATATAATTGAAACATATTATTGGAAAATAGATTTTGATCATGATTGGATCCACAATAAAAATTATTTTTCATGGAGTTATCCTATCAGTCAATTGTTACTTTAAAATTCAATAATAATATATGAATTATAAAATCACATCTTCATTACATAGTTATTATTTCACTCTCTTAGTTTCGTAGTTATTTATTTCTTGATGCATTTTCATTATCCATTAATAATTAAATTATCATGCAAGAACAAAAGGGAAAACAAGATGGATTTTGTGAAAATTTCATCTCAAAAGGTTTTAACACATATGTATAATCTATATAATTGTAATAATAATTGAATATGAAAAATTTCCAATTTATGTGAAATGGTAAATATAAATCCATGAAAATATTATGTGGATTTTTTACGTTCATAAGTTCATTTATATTATTAGTGCTAGATAAGATTCTCTACAAGGTCTTAATCTTGAAACATCCATTTAATGTGGAATTAGAAATAAAGATATAGGTTGACATTGCTAAATTTTTATTTTCTGTAACATGATTCCTCTATCCAATATAGACTAAGAGGAATGAATTATGGAAATATATCTCAAAGATTTTAGGATTTAGTATACCACACAAGGAATGATGTGTCTATGTGTTAATTCATTTTGAAACATCATCCTACCAAAATAGATTCAAATAATTTATCAGTGGATCTTATAGATTATTAAAATTTTATTATGGAAATAGTTAATTAGAATATCGACACGATTTGATATTTTGAAATCAGAAATGAGGGAAATTCATGTTCAATAAAATATCGGAAATCTAATAAATAAAAGTTATTATTTAATATATTATGGTAATAAAAATAAAATCATAAAAATTATCATATTTAATGTTTCATATATAACTGTAAATCATCATAATTTTTTCCATAGTGACTATGTCCCTAGTAGTCTATATTTTAAAGGGTTTTTCATTTTTTTGTAGAAACTAAAATATAGTTCGTGAATTAATACTATGTGATGGAATTGTAACTTACTATTTATAAAAATTAATAGAAAAGTGATAATAGAAGGACTCATAAAAAAGGTACATGAGAGTTTTATTAATATTATATATAAATAATTTTGTATGTATAACCGTTGGATTTTGAAGAAACATTGAATTTTAATGTAATTGGATTTGTTGAAATTTTATCTAATAATGGATATAAGTTCATGAGAGTTGGAAAAGATCAAGATAGGTCTTTTATATATTAAATTAGGATATTCTTGTGTTTTATGGTATTGGAAGGACCATGGTAGTGGTTCTATGGGCTAACACTACCTTGGTTGTATAGAAATGCATTGAAGTCTGTTATCCACATTATCTAGCTATTGGTGATGTACTGACTAGCTGGTGGGATAGCTAGAGCCACCACCACATTTTTGTTTTCTCATAGATAGTTTTTGGTCATATACCAGATTTTATGTGGCCATTAATGGTATGAAATTACACTTTTTATCTGTTATATTTATAAGGGGTATCCCCATCCTTCCCCTTATTTTATCTCATGTTGTTGGGGGTCTCTTCCCTCATTTGTTCTTGACATCAATCTCGATCATGTATGATATCATTATTATAGTTTTTTTAATATTAAGTTATAAAATTTATTCAATTTTCCACTATTCATATCTTAATTACTCCATTCTAAATCGTTATTTTATTACGATGGATTTCTGTTATGATTCTACCAGAGCATGGAGGAATCTACTAATCCTGATAGAGTTTCATATTTTCCTAAATGGAGGATATCTCAAGACCCTATATGTATATATTATCATGAATTATTGTTTTTATTTTTTTAGTATTACAAATTTTTGTATGTTTTCTTGTATACTTAATTTATTTAATTTTATAAATATTTTGTTTTTCTTGAATTTTTTTCATGTTAGTGCCTATGGAATTGTGTTTGAATCTAGTGGGTCAATGTTTTATGTTCTAGTTATTGGGTGATTAAATATGATTAGTTCCACATTCATTTAACACTGATTAATCTTAAATATTAAAGTGAATTTTTTTAATAAAATTAAATGAAACATAATTGTCAATATTTATTATTCTTTCTCATTGAGATAGGTTATTGAGTTTAATGTGAGTATAATAATTCATGAATACTTATAGATGTAATTCTATTATCGTATGGAAGTAGATATAAAATCATCGAATTGATTTAGGTGGTCTCACAATCTAACCATATAGTTTATATGATTTTTTATATGGAAAGAGTTGTGAATGCTTATGATGGGATGTGTTGTCCCTTCAGTTAACATAAGAAACAAATTAGAATTCAATTTTAAATTGATAATAACATTTTATTCATTGAAAACCATGGTAAAACTGATATAAAATGTAGAACATATATGTGCTCTTCAACAGTGGCCTAGTGCTTCATCTGATGTTGGTCGGGGACATAACCATTTACATACATAAGAAGTAATGAAAATATTTTATTATACATAGATTCCCTAGAATATGTGTCTATATATAATTATGAAAGGGGTATATTTTTTCTAGATATGAATGGATATAGATGACTAGGTTATATCGTTGATACACCTTCATGAAATAGGTGATAGTTAACATATAGGGACTGGTTGATATATGGATTAATAAACATCTAGTATGTCTCCCAGCCAATGTTTTGTTGTATTTGTTGTGATTTCCCCTGATTTTCCATTGGTAGTGACATAAACTAGGCGTGTGACCTTGTGTATGTTTGGATATGGCTGGTTGACTGGACCAATGAAGTGGGACAATAGAGATAAGATGGTCCATGATCTATCTCTATAGACTAATGGTTATGCGACTTGCAACATTGAAACCAAGAGGCTGATAAATGTGACAAAACATCTAGGAAGTATTAATTCCTCATGTTATAGTAATTTATATTGGAAATGTTTTTTACTATGGATCCAAATAGTTATTTCTCAACATTTAAGATAACATAGAGGATCCAAATGGTTATACATTCATATATGTTCCATCTTATATGACAATAATGGGTTCCCCATAATTTTCCAAACATGTAATATTTTGTATGGATATAGGTAGAAAAAACTATTTCTTCCACCATATAACCATAAATTCATTATTATCTTATAAGGACATAGTGGTTGAGAAATTAGAGGAATTTACATGATGCATTTTTTATATTTATTTGGATATTCATGATTCCCTAGGATCCTTGAATACCATTCAAGGGGTTTTCTTATTTTGATCCCTTTTATATGAACATTAAGTAGGAATATTACTAGATTTATTATATGTGGTATGTGCATGGGTTTACTATCCATTTTTATAAGTCTACATTCAATTGAGATAGGTATATTACCCCCAACAAGCTAGTATTCTCAATATATCCTAAGGATGGGTATGTTTCATGTTGATGGAATTGAAACTACTGTGGTTGATCTATGACCAATGGTTGAGTATATTAAATCCACATGTCAAATACTTCATTCCAAATGGATGGGTTTATTACCTCTATTTTTTTAAGAACTACGGTTCACCCATAATTATATACAGATTTTTATAAGGTGAAAAATGGTTTGCCATCTCATCTTGGCATGATCAGAGACACATTGATACCTTCCAATGAAATTATATTCAATTGGGTTCATGGATATAAGGATATATAATTATTGGTACATTGTAATTTTTTGTCACAGTCCATGCGATATTCTCATGGAAATTATAGAATTTGGATGACATTAATATTGATGTTAGTTTTTTTACTATTAATTAGTTGGGTGATTATTTTTACTAGGAATGTCACATGAAAATATCAATATTTATGTTTTATATCATGATAATTCAATGGTTTTTTCCTGAGTATTTGTGTAATCACACTATACACAAAGTGAAATTTCACATTGTTACCTAAGAAGATGTTCACTTGAAGTAGAAATATGTTATTATGACCCCCATTGCTTATTTGTTATTTATTGAACAATATATCTTGCGAAAAATTGAGACCATGGGGTGTGGAATGGATAGGAATTATCATGGATCCAATATATTTTTACTTTTACTCTAGACTATATATGTAACAGGCTCAATGATTGATCAATTATATGTATATCTTGGATCATTGGGACTTTAAAATGATTTCATTTATTAAATAATTTTTCATTTTTATATACATCCTATTTCGTAAAATTTTTTGGGTATTATACTATATAATTAAAAATTTTACTATAAACTCTAATATTATGGTGTATATTTCTCTTGATACGTAACAATTCTATAGCATATAGTCAACAACTTCTATCATTTGAAGAGGTGTGCCTAATGTCATGTGATGGGACGGTATGATAATTATTCCTTGAGTGTTTTGGTTCAATATTTAATATTATGGTACCAATGAAAATTTTTTATGTAACTAGTTAATGATAGTAATGTTTTTAATAATTTCTTTGGATATTTTGATGGATATCGAGTTGGCGTTTACTAAACACATGTTTTTGTAGGATGCCCTAATTTCTAATGATTGGGCAGGTGTTATATATTTTTTATGTTATGTTTGAAATACTTTTCCCATAATATGGTTCAAATTGTGTTGGATATGTGATTTCATAAGGATTTAGTCACTTATCATATAGATGTATGAGGAATCAAATACATTATCAATAGTAACATAGGATTCAAAAAACTTTTAGTATTATTGGTTTTATTTTTACAATAAAAATTGAGATTTATATTTTAAATGTTTCAACAACACCTCATATGAAATTTAACTATTTATGTTCCTAGTGGAATTGTACACATAAAAACCACCATATTTATGTATGTTAATCTGAATATTGTACATTTTTATCTATAGTGAGATTCCTAATGATGATGATGCATATGTTTTCTCAGGTTCATGAATGTGCAATTAACCATATATATTAACAGATTCATTAAATTACATATTCCTAAACCCCATGTGGTTGTTTTATTAATGATTTATTATTTAATATGTGAGTAACATCCAATACAACAATTTACCATATATATTGGAATGAGATTATTCATAAATTAACTATTTTTCCTTGTTAGTTGGTCACAAATTATATTGGATGGTGTTTTTTGTTAAAAGAAACAATTCCTAGTGAAATTGTGATTCGTAAAGGGGGTAGTCATATATGGGGAAGTCTGATGATAATTAGTTCCCTAGCAGGTTAAAGAGTTATTATGAGGATCCATTTCAATATGTATCATGAGAAAATGGAGTGGTAGATCATTATATTGTATATCATATGACATTTTGATAAATGTTTTGGGGAAGGTGGGGGAACCAGAAAACCTATAGATATAAAATTATTTTCTGAGTGTCTTGGTGCCTAATTATGTTCTAGGGTAACCCATTAGGGATATTAGACATGTTTGGTATGTGCATTAATGAATGAAAACATGGATAAGTGTTATATTTTATATCGATTGATTATTTTTGAAATTTTGTATAATAAAATGGAATGGTTATGAATTTTTATTTTATATGAATATAACTATGATTTCTAGTGAAGGGGATGTGAGGAAATTAGAGTATTTTGGTTTTGTGACTAGAATCCATGGGAAATATCTTTTTGGTTCCATAAAAAATTTATTTTGGATGTAATTTAGAAGGATGGTGAGAGAGGGTTTCAACACTCATGGCTTGGAGTGAAGTGGGATATTGGATAAGTGATTGGTTAGAACATGGATAGACCCATGGGATGTTGGAATGAAACCCATGTAATGGGTGATCATGATATAGATCCTGGAACATGTGACGTTTATGATTTTTAAGTGGGGTTCATGGAAATCTCTATTTATATGGAATGTAAATTATATTAATATTTTGCAATTGTGTTTGATTATTTAGAAATATTTCTATTTTGATTCAGTGTTCTATGACAGTGTGATATTGCAGTTTGTGCATGTTGTTATCAAATAATATAGAGCTAGTATGTTCTCATAAAGAATAGTTCCTTATTCTTTTTAAAAATTAGATATGGTTGTGAGCGAGTCATGGATTGATGTGGGTTACTAAGTTGGTGATGGGTATTTTTGCCTGAAAATTTGAGGATTATATCACATATGGAGAAGCATGTGAATGATTATAGATGAACATAATGACATTACTCATGAGCATATATATAAATAAACACACATTCAGGGGAGTAAACAATTTTTTCAGTAAAGGGTGGTGACATTAATTATAAATTTAATTATGGGGGATTCATTGGGTTACATTGGCGTGTGTTATAAAATGATGATTTTTTTAGTTTTTGTATGGTGTGATTACTATTGGTCACAACTGATTAATTATGTATTGTGAAAGGCATGATGTGAACATTTTATAATGAGATATTGATCTATATATTTTATTGAATGTTCATTCTTATGGTGGGGAGTGTGATGTCATTAATGGAGATATGACCTATGTGATAGAGGGTTCATGAATATATTGGAATGAATATTGGATGTTTTTATTGTGTTTTGATGGAAATGGTGAATGAATACGATTTTCCAAGACAGCTCAGTAAATTCTCGATATAAATTTCGGTATGGTGCAAAGAGGGTTTTGGGGATCTACAATTATAAATAGATAAAATAAGACGTCCAAGATGTGTTGGACAAGAGGTTTGTCAGTATTCATGGTATAGTAGGTCATGTCATTTCCTTTTTCTTGATTTCTGTTCTATACATAGAATTTTACTTTGTGTCACGTTGATAATTATGTCTTCATTTAGTTGGGATATCATGTTAACATCAGGACATTATGCATTATTACTGGGTAAATTGGAAATGATTTTGTTATTGTAGCCAATCATTTTTAATAGAGTACTATTATAGGCAGTCTGATGGAACCATTTTCATCTAATTGTTTATAATGATTTGAATACTATATCAAGATTTTTTTGGATATGAATGGTGGGTATAATAATTTTGATATGTTTTTCTAAAACCATTATCATGTTTTTATTGTCCTCAAATGATGGAGGTACATCTATTCTAGTATGGAATTTTGAAATGATGATGGGTAACAGTGTCTAAATAGTGTTCTCATATGTTTTTGGGTGTTTTAGGTTTGGAAATGTTCCAAGAGGATTGGTGGACCTTTGTGAGACTGTTTCGATAGGAAATGCTCATGGTAGGATGAACCACTTTATCAAAATTGGACATAGTGAGAAAACAATTTGTGTGGAGAACCATGGGATGAATATTTTATTTCATGGTGAGACATGAATTTCATGGGATAGATGGGATTTGGAAATAGAAATCACTATGCTTCATTTATTTTCATGAGATCTGGAATGTGTTATAGTAAATAGAGACACATGTTTTTCAATGTGATCTATATTTCATTATTTTATGTATAAGAAACTATATGGAATTTTGGGAAATAAATTATTACTTGAGTAAATTAGATCCATGAAGAGTGTTCTCGATGATAGTTATCAGGGATGATTTTCTTCCTGTTTGGAAGATTATACAACCTCATTTGTATGAATGAGCATCCAAAATTGGATGTCATTATGATTATCAAATAACCAAACAGGTTGATTTCTAAATATTGGAATTAAATAAATATTCCAAGATTTATTTCTCCAGAATATATCTATTTTACCAGTTTACTAGGGATTATATGGTGTCCCAAGGGATCCAAAGGGCCCTGGTAGTAGCTATAATGGATGATCTATCATTAGATACACACACAAGCCATGATGGAGACAATCAACAGTGGATATAGAATGTCCCTATTTTCAATAGCTAGTTGGCTATCCCACTCCACCAACATACTTTATGTGGGAATGTACATGCGAGAAAAATTATTCTAAAGGGGGTAATTTACATTTCAACCCCCATCCTCTAATTTTATGAGTATGGATCTCCGCAATTTCCCTAATTTGATGTTCATGTTAGCGGGTCTCATCCCCCATGTCGTTTTCCCTTCATGGATCCTTGATGATGTTATTTTTATGGATATTAATGGAAGATATAGGTACACCATTGACCTCGACTACCCACATTGATATAATAATTATTAATTATAATTATCTCATTCTCTAATTAGGGTATTCACTTTTAAATCTAGCTGATCAAGTGAAAATCATCTGATTTTGATGGGTTTTTTTCTCTACCATGGAAGAGTATGAACTAAGGCACCATATATATGAAGTCACCAAGTATATATATATATCACTATAGAAAATTTTTATTGATTTTAACTTATAATTTTTAAATTAAATATATAATTGGTTAGGGTTCATATATATTATTCCATTGTTAGTGATGAATATATGGAATGAACCTCAGTTGTGCAGTTGATTGAGGTTCCCTTGACACAGCGGTTCATGAAGACTGGATCAATAGCCATTCCAGGATGAAAAATTCCTATGTTAAATTATTATTTGTTTAATAAAATCTATTATAACAACATTATCATTATTAATTAGTCATGTAGCATGATCAAGGGGATCAATTCATGTGTTGAGATTGGTGAGGGATGGATAGGTATGGCAGTGAGTTGTCGTGATAGGGAAATAAATTTAAGAATACTTGAATCATGTTAGGTTTTTTAGATGATATTCCAGTGGCCTATAATAATTTATTTTGTATAAGGAGGAGTGCATGATAGATATGGGTTATGATTCACCATCAATTAAATTAATAAATGAATATGAATGAAATGGTTATTTTAAATGAATGTGTGAAATATATTGTACTATTTGGGAGATTAGTTTGAAAACAATTGTCCCATGTGTGGTCTTCAACACTAACTTCATTCCTCATCCTATCATGGTTGGGGACATAACCTTTGAGATTACTAGAGAAACATTGAAAACTAGGGATGTTTCCAAACCATAGGATGCATTGAGGAAATGTAGTAGTATTCTTGACCACCTTTTAAAATGAGTGTGTTGTGACATTAGACAACTAGGACAAGATGAGTATGTGAAACCCTTAACAAAACTACAAGAAGGATGTTTTGATTAAAATAATAACCATACCTTTTCTAGAAATTATTTTAAATTTGATATGTCTCTGAGCTAAAGGGACCATGTTGTTGGTTTGGTGTCTTCATGCTTTCCCCTTGGTATTACCCTACTAATTTTTGTACTCACACCCTACCCAAGAATCAATTGCCCAGGGGTAAGCTTCAGGACATTCACCTAGTATTGGTATTGGTTAGTATGAGTCATATGGATTCGAATTTAGGCATTCATCAGGATAGAACAAATGTATTTGATATCAAGGAGTGTGATATCTCTCAAAGATTCATACAACCATAATCCTTCTATTTTTTATCTTGTTTGTATGTACAACAATCATAGTAGACAGTCAATATTATATATGGAATATAACTACATTTCATATATTATAGAAATATTTATATATATCGATTTCAAAATTAAATTTATTTATGATGGATGATAATAATATATTTATATTTTATTACACTATCTCATAAAAAGGGTAATATTCTCCCAATGAGACCTCTTAAAATACCCACTATTATTGAGCATGATCTAGCATTCGGGGTAATAATCTTGAGGATATAATGAGAAAATTTTCAATTAATACCAATTAGTGGAGCTTGGTTTGGATGTTACAGAGTTAAAAAACTGGAAATGAAAAAAAATCACAAATTCTTATATGACAATGTTTCATATATTAACATTAGATAACCTGATAGAGATGCATTTGACAAATGAAATTTTTACTCTAATTTTTCACTGTAAAATATTCGAATGAGTTTAACTAATCATCCTATATTCAGTCTACTATTATACATTGATCAGTTTTTCATGTTGGGATTCTCTATAGATCAAAAGTTTTCTATTAATCTCAAACAACAATACTTTTCATTCAGGTTGTTTTTATTCATCTAATATTACAAAATGATTAATTTTTATAAAGTAAATATGAATATTTTGAATACCCTTTATAAATGGGATAATTATATGAGGAATCATGGATCCAAAAACCTATTTGTGAAGTAAAAAATATGTAAATAAGAAAATTTCCATTAATAATGTTTTCTAATGTGTTACTTTTCAATATCTTTAACATGAAATAGCTTTCAGGTTAATGTAGTAAAGTGAAGGATATTTTATTCTCATGTGAATAGTAAGAAACTATAATATAATTATATATACATAAAAAATTTCATCTGGTGAATATATATTAGTCATAAAATTTTATGATTATATTTCAAATACTAGGTTTTTCATCGTAAATTTTTATCAAATTATTATAATCAATATGAAAATATTAAAAGAAGATAGTTTTTTTTTCTACTAGGTTCTCAAGAATGGGGTTTCCTATGTTAGTTGTAATAATTTCACAACATCTCATATGCTTGTAGTTATTATCTATTTCAAATATTATTCATATTAATATTGAAAACATTATATTTATCTCAACGAGCATTTGGATGAGCTGAGAAATTATTTATTTTTATAATTATTGTTCTTCATATGTCCCTTAAAACTATAATGTTAAATAACACTGTAATCATTAATATCCAATCAATGAAATAAATGATTAATAGAAATTATGATACTCAGAACTTGTTTTTCAAAGATAAATCATCTTCACGTAAAATAAAATTTGGGTTCTAATTATATTCAATTAAATGTATTAACAATCCTTATAACGGAAAACATTATTATAATTACAAATACATTTATTGAGATTTAGAAGAAGAATCAATAAAAAATAAAATTAATCTAAAATGATTAAATATTTAGATTACCAAAAAACTTTTGAGCTATTATATGGTGATGTTGGAAGAAAATTACAATAATAAATAAAATTCATTTATGAAATTTTATGATTGAAATATTAAAGTAATGAATATATATAAAATATGATATAGAATCCATTTGATTGTTATTATTCAGAATATCATAACTAGGAATTCATCGATCATTAAATTTAAATTGAAGTTTATTTTAAAACTCACATTTCGTTATTCAAAAAGTATATTTTAAGATAGAAAAATATAGATATATTAGGGGTATTATAAAAATTTCATTTCCTCGATAATTCTCTTCTTGTCATGTCATGAAATATTATAATGTAAAAATAGATAATATAAAAACTAAATTTACTAATTTATATCTACTATTTTGATATGATATGAATTTATTATGATAAAATATAAGATGTTTTAATATAAATAATATATTAATTTTTCTTTATCATAAAATTCAAATCAAATGAAATCCAATGTGTATATTAGTTAATGAAATAATATTTTCTGTTGATATCAACAGGCTGATGATTAAATGGTGTGAAAAAATATCTACATTTCTATAAGGGAAGGGAATATCTTTTCTAATTGTGGGAGAAATCAATGATAAAATTTATTCTTGGATTCAAAATCAATGTTGGGATAGGAAAATTGTACCCAAAAATATTTTTTCAGGGTATGTTTTTAAAATTCATATACAACATATGAATGATAAAATCATAGTGGTGGTTTTATATTCATTATAATGAGTGAAAAGTAATTCTATAAGAAAAAGAAATCATAATTGACGAATTAAAATTTACCATGCATATATTTACAGGTGTCTATGAATTCAATAATTGATTTCATATAATAATATAGAGGATCCATTTTTTATAGGATAAAATTATTGATACTTATGGTGATTATTCAAGGGAAACAATATATATATTTTATGTACCCGGATCTTCGTTCAGGTATGTTTTTCCTTTTTTATAGAGTTTTTAAGAAAAATGTTTTTTCTGGAAATTTTCAAAGTACACACCATTTACTTTCTGAGTACACGCCATGTACTCTGATCCGGCTCGAAGCCGTGTGCTGGCCATGCCCGGGCCACACACACGTTGTGTAGGGGTGATGTGGAGGCCGATTTTGGCAGAGTACGGAAAGGACACCATACACGCCGTGTAATTTCCTTTTTTTTTAACAAAACGGACTGGGGTCACACATAACCCAAATTTTCGTCTTCTTCTCCAGTTTTCATCCGCCCGAGAGCGACCATATGGACTTTTCTTCGTCAGGCTCCCGCCTCGTCGTCCGTTCTCCGATTCGAGCACGGTCGATTGCATTTGAATCGAAGTGATGAGTTCTTCCTTATACTATAGCCTTGTTTCTTGATTCCTTTCCTTTCCATGTTATCATGGGATGAACATTTTTTTTTGTTTTCTCAAATATATGTCGTTCCAAGGGGAATCTGTCGTCTCACTTATAACAATCACCTAGGATCGAGGTAGGTGGTCTGTGCCTTTCTGTAGATAGTTGATGAATATTTTGTGCAAATTCCACAAATACCCTTAAACGGGGTATTGTGTTTTCCTGTTTTGCCCTTGTTTTATTGCCTTCTTTGCTTGATTGATATATTAGAGGTTTTTCCAGTGGTTATGGAAGTTTTACTATACCTTGAATGTTTGCTATGCTTGTTCTGCCTATTTGGCGTTCCACCAGTTTCCATGATTAGTCGTTGGACAGCGGAACTGCTATATTGTTTTGCTGTGGAGCCTTAGTTGATAGCCAAGTAGTTTTTGAGGTTTACTTGGATGATGTACACGCGATATGAGCATGTTTAGTTTCACTCAGGACTGTGTGAACCTAGAGTAGTAGACCAAAGAAAGAATTGACGAAATGGATTCTCTAGAGTGTCTTTCAATTACGACGCGAGACGATAGTTGAAATTGATGTTGATTGCTTCCTCATAGAGTCTATAGTTCCTTGACATGGGACACATGGGGAATAGACGCTAAGTTCTTACCCAGAGAGCCTTTAGCACGATATGAGACTATAGAGATAATTGACGGTGAGTGCTTCCCTGGAGAGTCTATTAATTTCATAGCTGAACCAGAGGGTGAGATTGTGTGTTCTACCTACAGGGTTACTAGTACTTATAGGGTGAACTATAGGGGTTTGGGTGTGAGAGCTACCCAGAGGGTTACCTGTTTTCTTCTTGTTGCTGGATGTTTGTTTGTGTACTTTATTCGTTAGAACTGTGGATTGCAGCTGTTTGTGATTTCCTCTTTACTTCTTCTTGTTTATTACTTGTCTTGTATTCATTGACTGTTAGGCACAGATCTTTGGCTGATTTCCTACTGGGATTTTATCTCACACACTTTTTGGGCCAGGCTTTTGGGCCCAAACAGACTATTTTGTTGTAGGTATATATAAGGGCAAGTTCCCTTCTACTTCAGGTTCTGGATTTAACTGGATCTCGAGAGCATGGGACCATGTCGTGGCTCGTGATGCTGAGGAGTTTATTTTGTTTTCATTGCACATTATTTTTTAGTTGTATTCCAGCACGTTTTTGTGTTTTCTGTTTCCTTAGATACTTGTACCTGCTATATCCTTGTGATCATTTCTATACATAAATTCATTTCTTTCGCTGTTTGGTTTCAGTTGTTGCGTATTATTTACTTCTTCCATTTTTTATCATTGTTTTTCTTACCATGAATACCTTACCGAATGAGGTCATAGTTTCCTCAATAACAAACCAAGGCCCTCACTGCTAGTTGGCAGCCTCTGGCATTTGGGAAAATGCGCTTGAGGTCATGTTGCAAACCGGGTACGGGGCACTAGTAGAGGGGCTCCGGATTCGGGTCGTTGCAAAGTGGTATCAGAGGGCATCTTTTCTCTTAATTTACTGTTTGGATACTTTAGTTAGGGATAGGATGAACTCGGTACTTGGTATTAAGTTGATCTCGGCAGTAGCTAACCCGTGTACAGGGAAAATCCATACTACCTTGTTAATTGTAGTTTACTGGTTTTGAGTTTTTATGGTCATTATGTTTTCACCTAGAGTGATTCACGTGACTTTTGCGGTTATTATTTTGATATTTCGGATCTATTTCTGCCGCAACCCGATTAGATGAGGGTATGCCATCTCATACATCATGTAGGCACTTCTAGAAATCACATGACATGCATTCTTTCCATGCAATCTAGGGTGAATTAGCGATTTCATGCTGTTGTGATAGGCTTTGTGTAGAATATGCATGTTGTTGTGATAGATTATTGATAGAATCTCTGCTGTTATGTTAGATAGATGTTGTTTTCCCTTGTATGTGACTACAGTAGATGTCGATCTTTGATTCGCGGGGAGTATGGGCCCTCACAAATCGAAATTTGGAACCTCTTTCCCTTGTTTTTTGTGGTTCTGGGAGTCTGGGCAGTTTCTGCGCTACTGCCCAGAAAATCCCAGAATACAGGGCGTGTGCTTTTTGGATACATGTCTTGTAGTGTTCAGGCTGTGTCACTGACCGTGTGAGCAGAACAAAGTGTCGTTGGAGTAACATCGAGAACACGCCGTGTACGATGGGAGCACGCCGTGTATGTTAGGAGCCGTGTACCCGGCTGTGTCACTAACAACATGGGCTGGGGAAGCTCGATTAGCACATGCCGTGTCCTTAGGGAACATATCGTGTAGTCCTTTCTAGGTACCCGGCCATGTCATGAACAACATAGGCCGACATTACCTTCTTTTCCACATGACTTGTTTGTTAGAAACATGCCGTGTAGTCTTGTTCAGGTATCCGGCCGTGTTGCGAACAACATGGGACGGTGTCACCTCCACCTATACATGTCGTGTTTTTTCGGAACACGTCATGTAAAGTTCATCCATGTAGATGGATGTGTTTTTAACAACACGGGTCGCAAAAGCCTTGTCCACTACAGGCCATGTCTTGAGGGAACACGCTGTGTATTCTCATTTTAAGGAAAACCATGTGGGTCAGCCGTGTAAGAGACTCGGACAGGGGAATAGTTTTCAGGTACATAATGTGTGTTGGGGTCAATGTAACACCCCAAGATTTTACAAAAAATATTCTTTTTAATTTCATTAATGTATTTTGTTGTACGCTACACTAAAAGGATCTTGCACAACCTGCATCACTGACTTGTCTTGCAATGCACACTAGCGCGACCTTCCACGATAGCGTGTGTTGTACAAAATACCGTGTTTCGCTAAACAACGATATGCTATTAAAATATTATTAAAACTAGACGTTATGAATAGTAATACACAGTTTTTGAAATTTTATAAATCTTATTTTTGAAAATGGACTTCATTTTTGGATTCGGAATATCGAAATCAGCCTTGGGTGAACTTTTGGTATTTTTCTGAAAACATTCAATTTTTGATGAATAGTGAAAACACTGAGTTACTATTTAAAAACCGACTTTTTATTTAAATAAATATTTTTTATTTAAATATATTTTAGGTCAAAAGTTATACATAATACCTATATAAGTTTAATGTAATTCATTCGAGTCATTTTATAATAAATATAGATATATAAAAATTTTATTGAACTTTTGACCGTCTTTTACCCACCTGCTAGGAGAATTTGAAAATTTACATAAAACTTAAATTTACTGCTTTTGTGAAAGGAATTTCAAAAATCTGAGAGACATGGTTGATTTCAGTAAGTAAAATGTGGTTCAATCAGATTAAATAATTTTTGGTGAATAATAACTTTTTACTTTTATTTACCACGGTTAAAAGTAAATAGGGTAATTAAGGGTACAAATGATATTATTATTATCCTAACACATGTTATAATTCTATTGGATAAGTATAATTCGACCAAAAACAACCTTATGAATAAAATATGACCATTTAGGCCCACTTGGATTAGATTAGGACAATTATTATTAATTTAGTTAAAGAAGGGTTAAAATTGTTAAAATCAATGTTTAATAAGTAAATAATTTTTAATATAGGGTTATATATAATATAAATTCGACTATAAATATTCATTAGAAATCTAAAAATAGTTTCGAAATAATGATATTTTATTTGTAAATTTTAGACTTTAAATAATGTAATTTATTTATGACACAATGATGATGCAGTTATTATCTTATTAATGAAATATTGACATAATTGATGTTATAAATACCAAAATAAATATAATGGTATACTTTTTATGAATTCCAATAATTTTATATGTTAATAGGACAGGTTAGTGTAGATTTAATTAACTTTTTTCGAACTAATCATTCTGTTATGAGTTTCACAAAAATCAATTACCAAATAGTGTCAAAATTGATTGAAAATAGTTTTTAAAACAAATATTATATTATTAATTGTTATTACATTCCTAAAAATCTATGGTTTGGATAAATTACTTAGCTAAGGTTGTATATATTAATAATAAACATCTTGGGGTTCGTTTGACTTGTTATAGTATGTTTATTATCCTTATAGTGTAAGAACACAAAAGGAAACTGTAAAAGTAAAATTATCTGACTTAAAGTTAAATCTAAATGATAAGGTTAGAATAGGAACCTAAACTTGTCTACATTCTATTGGATTAGAGTATATCGACCCATACCCACCTTAGATTGGAATTAAGTCAATTTGGAGCTATTTAAAACTGAATATGACTTTGTCATAAAATAATATTTTTAGTTTTTCCAAAGGTGCTCCTCTCCTCCCTTATAAATGGGAACCTCCTTCCTCTCTTCCTCACACCACTTTGAGCCTTAAAGCTCGGCCAAACCCTGCCAATTTCTCTACTCAACATCCCTAGAAAAATCCTAGAGGTCCTGGAATTCTACAAAGACCAATTTTAGAAACCTAATTGGAGGATTCAAAGAGGCGTGTCAAAGAAGAGGTAATATCTGTTACCGATTCTTTCAATTATCTTTCATCTTCAACTTATTCTTATTTAGTTGTTTCATTATGAAGTAATAACTTAAGTATCCTTCATATAATTATATGTTATTATAAATATGAAAAAACCCTATTTCACCTTCTATCCATCCTACGGAAAACAAAATCACCGCGCGTGCGTACGTACGGAATATTGTCTCCACGCCGTGGTGTAATCTATTTTTTCACCAACACCTTACATGGATGAGTATAATAGTATAAAGAATAACTATATATGGTTATTATAACATAATAATGATTATGATATATTATACCATCCACTCCAATTATATAATTATGGGGAACGATATCATCTCTCGTGCGTATGTATGGACTACCGTCTCCACGATGCGATGAGATTCATTCTCAATGATAAACCATACATGAATGATCATAAAGATTATATAATCAATAATAATGAAATATATGAAATAATAATTCTGCTGTATTTATGTATATATATATATATATGTATGTCATCTATTTAGTTTCATTCAATTCAATAAGGAAACGAAAACAGCGTTCATGCGTACGTACGGCCTACCATCTCCATGAACGGTGTATTTCATTCCATTTATCAATCTATAATATATATGTATATGATGAATATATATTATATATAAATCATGTTTTACATTCTGGAATTATGTAAATCAGGATATAAATAATAATATCAAGAAACGACAAGTCGAAACACATACGATAAATGAAATGATTTTACCCAAAATGCTACTTTGACATGGAATTTACAAAAGAATGGGTAATATAAAGTCATAAGTGAAACATATATGATATAATAACAATGAATATGATTATGTAATAAGTAAATGTCATTATTTAAATCATTATACAGGAGGTTCGTAACCATACGAAACATATCAGACATAAGGTAAGGGATAATTTTGCAAATCTCATTCTTATCCGAGATTGCTTATTTGTAAGTATTTACTGGGGTTATTGCAATCGTCCATGTCCATGTTTTATAAAAGTGTATTCATTTATGTTTAAAGCCTTTATTACCCATTTTCAGCTTTACCCAATGGAATGGAAGGAATCTTTCTTTTATTTACCCTACAAGGTACTTTTTGACTTTTTCTACAAATGTACAAGAAGAATGTTTTTTTAACGTATATGGAATGAAAGGATTTTTACGACTTTATAAATCCTTATTTTCATGAATCATCATCCAAAATATTTCATGACTATTTTAAACAAAATCCATATATTTTAAAATTGCATGATGTTTTGTGAAAAGAAATTTATTTTGAAGAAGAAAGGATATTTTCCTCAAGAATTCATTTCAAGGGTTTTATCAAAACCATTTTCTATCTAAGATGACATTATTTGACATGTTTATGTTTCATGTATCATGTATCTATGATTTACATGGTTTCACTTTTCATATTATGAAATTATATACATTTCTTTTATATGGATTATGTGATAATGGGATGATGTTTATGAAACCCTTATTATTTATTGGGTTATTATGGATGATGTATGTTTATTTTGTGGCACAAGTAAGAATTATTTCATTATGAGATGGGTGGGACCTATATATCCCTCCAATGAATTGGGTAAAGATTTATATATCATGAGATAGACATGGATGGAACGGGAAGTTAAACTAGTTCAGTAATACAGGACTGAAACGAAGAGTGAACTCGATTCAGAAAGGGACATTGTCCACTAAGATGGTCTTGGAAGAAATACCTTGGCTAATATGGAAATCATATCATGTGCTTAATGGTTTCCACAATTACATGTTTTATTCCCATGCTATTTTATCATTCATAATGTTTCTTTATGATCTATGCCTTACGTACTTCCATGTTTTATGTCATTTCTCATGATTTTGATGTTTAAACATTATGTTCATGTTTTTAAGTTCAAATGTATATGGTATGTTTTATTTTATCCATACATACCCTTACTAAGCATTTGAGCTCACCCTTTTTATGTTTTCTTTTCCCTAGGATATAAAGAGAGGTTTTAGGTAAGAAAAAAAGAGGTAAGATCATTATGGGAGATGTCGAAGATCTTTCACCACGATTAGAAGATTACGTTCCAAGTTTCCAAAGACAATAAACTATTACAGTCCTTGTGTGTGTTTTTGTTATGTATTAAGTATTCCACAAAAGTAATGTAATGTTCATGTACGTCAAGCTTCAGGTCTCTACAATTGGTATAAGAGGAATGGTTTAGTCAACAATTGGATACTAGGATGTGAGAACTTTAGTGATATCCCGAGAGTTATTTCTACGGTATGTCTAGGGATGTACCTAAGGATAAGTATATGTATAGGTTATAGTCCTAGAATTACGGTAACGATCATAGAATTAATCCTAAGATGTTAGATATTGAGGGTACTCCCCCTTTATTATGTTGTTTTCCCTTGCATGATTTTTTCCTCTCACACTATTCTTTTTGTGTTTTAGACGATGGATGGAACCTGAAGGAACTGTGTTGATCAATGAATGGACAATGCAATGATTGTCCTCCTGAACAAAAAAATGTAATGTGAGATGGAGTGAAAAATCGTATTGCCATACTTACACAAGATATGAATCATTCTGGACTTCCAAATGAGTAGAGAAGGGAACAATATTCTATTGATTCCTTCATGAGGCAACGTCCACCTCCTTTCAGTGGGTCTTCTGATCCACTTGTTGCTGAATAATGGATCAGTACCACTGAAAAGCTATTTTCAGTTCTTCAATGTTCTGAACATGATAAAGTCATCTTAGCAGTATATCATTTGGAAGGTGTAGATGATCAATGGTGGAATCTTATCAAGAATACGAGGCCAAGAGATGAAATTGAGCCCATGGAATGGGACAAGTTCAAGGACTTATTTTTCAATAAGTACTTCCCTAGTATTCTTCGAACACAGATGGAGAAGAAGTTTATTGAACTAAATAAAAAGGATGATAAATCTGTTGGTGTATAAGAAGTGAATTTTACACAGCTTGCAAGGTATGCATCTCGCTTTATCATCCAACCTGAAAGTAAAGTTGACCGATTCATCATTGGATTAAAACCAAATATTCGAAGGGAATTAGCTATAAGAGACTTCATTAGCTATGAAGAAATTCGGCGTTGTGCTTTCAAGGTGAAAATGGAAGTTTGTGTTACTTATCATTCTCATAGTTTTGACAAGAAAGGAAAGATGGAGTTCAAGGAGAAATCACAGAATAATAGTGAAAAGAAGATGAATGTTTCATTATGCTCAAAGTGTGGAAAGAAGCATGGTGGAGATTGTCTTAAAGGGACTAGAAAATGTTTTAAGTTTGGAAAAGAAGGTCATCGAATAGCTGAGTGTCAATGTAATGGAAAAAGGGTTTCTAATGATGTGAATAAAGAAAAGACTATAGAGAATGCACCACCAATACTTCAATTCTTCAAGTGCAGGGAAATGGGGCATTATGCTAATAAATGCCCTAATCCAAGGGTTAGTGATGATCGACATGAGCAACTACATAAGGCAAAGGACAAAGGGAAGTCACATGCGATCACCATTGGCGATGTTCAATATGACAACGATGTGGTGCAATGATTATTTTTTTATGTAATGGGATTCCAAAATAATGTTGTATAAAGTATCGTGGAATATTGTAATAATTATGTATTGGTCTATTGTGGTTTTCAATAATATTATGGTACTGGTAAACATGGAAAGTGATTGAGATATTTTTGGAAAAAAGATGATTTGCGCGTAATGTAGGGATAAGGAGAAAATGAAATGTTTGACAGTATTCATAAGATCATGAATGATATAAGGATATAGTTATATCATGGTTTGAGGTTTTGGTATGTGAAAAGAGTTAACTTTTGACAGTACTTGTGTTTTCACTAAGATTCAATGGGTATTCATTTTTCAAGAGAATACATGATTAAGGCCTTCGAATTTTTGGAATGTGACCAACAAGACATATCTCATGATATATGGGGATCAACGATAGTATTAACATGCTTGTTATATGAACTCTTTGGTAATCGTTTTCACTATAATATGAGATTGACAACAATATTTTGGATAAGACTAAAGATTGGAAAGGATTATGTTGGAGATAAGTAAGTATTATTTAAGGATAGAACTGTTTTTGATATTATTGATGGGATGTTATAGTAATGTAGTTTTAGAAAAAGGACACCTGCAGGACGGGCGACAACCCATCGCGTCGGACAAGGCTGTTGGAATCGAACCCACAACCGAAGTGTGATTGGCCTTTATCACCTACCACTAGCCTATAGGAAGTCCATTTTTAGTAGAAAATAGTTTTATTATATTATTTAGTATGATATATGAATTGTAAGTCCATTTTAGGACCCATAGATTGACTTATGTATATTTAATAACTTTTTCTGACCTTTTGTTTTAGACAGATGGAATGACCCATCATTCTATCACATGATCTTCTAACACTTCACGAATAACAAATTCAACTTCATATCTTTAAAATATGAAGTGGAAATTGTTCAAGGCAAGAATGACAGTGAGATTGTACCAAAATAATGTAAGTATTTATTCTAATTCAAATTCTTCATCTTTAGGGAAATGATCTTGAAAACCAAAAATGTTGTCCTAGTGCCCTTATATCCAATGAATCAGATGGACCCTAGATAATCACAAATCTATGACTTTGTGATTTTTGGATTTTTCATAGCCATTTTCTCTAACACTCTCCATCAGAACATGACGGTTAGATTTCTCTTCCATATCCATAGTTTCACCTATGTTCTCCTTTGTGAAAACCCAGTGATTAGTTAATTTGGGTAACCCTTACATTTCATACTTTACTTTTTAAAGACAAGTTTTGGTATTCCTTTTTACGATGTGGGTTTCTATTAATGAATCATTCGAGTAGTAAACAATTTACAACCACGACGAATTTTGAGGGAGAAATTCATTTTAAAGGGGGTATAATGTAACAACCCAAGATTTTATGAAAAATATTCTCTTTAAATTCATTAATGTCTTGTATTGTATGCTACACCAAAAGGAGCTTACACAACACGCATCCCTGACTTGGCTTGCAATACACGCACGCACGACCTTCCACGATAGCATGTGTTGTACGCAATACTGAGCTTCTCTAAACAACGATATGCTATTAAAATATTATTAAAACTAGCAGTTATGAATATTAATGCCCACTTTTTGAAATTTTATAAATTTTATTTTTGAAAATTGACTTTATTTTTGGATTCGGAGTATCGAAATTAGCCTAGGGTGAAATTTTGGTATTTTTCTGAAAACTTTCAATTTTTGATGAATAGTGAAAACACTAAGTTACTATTTAAAACCTACTTTTTATTTAAATAATTATTTATTTTATTTAAATATATTTTAGTTCAAAATTGATTCATAATACCTATATAAGTTCAATGTAATTCAGTGGAGTCATTTAATAATAAATTTAGATATATAAAAATTTTATTGAACTTTTGACCGTCTTTTACCCACCTCCTAGGAGAATTTACAAATTTACATAAAACATAATTTTACCGATTTTTTGAAAGGAATATCAAAAATCTGAAAGACATGGTTGATGTCAGTAATTAAAATGTGGTTCAATGAGATGAAAAAATTTTTTGGTGAATAGTAACTTTTACTTTAATTTTTCACGGTTAAAAGTAAATAGGGTAATTAAGGGTAAAAATGATATTTTTATTACCCTAACACATGTCCTAATTCTATTAGATAAGTTTAAATCGACCAAAAAAACCTTAGGAATAAAATATGACCATTTAGGCCGACTTGGATTAGATGAGGACATTTATTATTTATTTATTTAAAGAAAGGTTAAAATAGTTAAAATCAAAGATTAATAAGTAAATAGTTTTTAATATAGGGTTATACATAATATAAATTCTATAATAAATATTCATTAGAAAGCTAAAATGATTTCATACATAATTATATTTTATTTGTAATTTTTATACTTTAAATAATTTAATTTATTTATGACACAATGATGTTGCAGTAATTATCTTATTAATGAAATATTGACATAATTGATGTTATAAATACCCAAATAAATGTAATTTCAGACTTTTTATGAATTACAATAATTTACAATGTTAATATGACATGTCAGTGTTGATTTAATTAAATTTTTGAGAAATAATAATTCTGTTATGAGTTTCACAAAAATAAATTACCAAATAGTGTCAAAATTGACATAAAATAGTTTTTAAAACAAATATTATATTATTAATTGTTATTATATTCCTAAAAATCTATAATTTGGCCAAATTACATAGATAAAGTTATATATATTAATAATAAACAACTTGGGGTTCGTTTGGCTTGTTATAATAAGTCTATTATCCTTATAGTGTAAGAACACAAAAAGACACGGTAGAAGTAAAATTATCTAACTTATAGTTAAATCAAAATGATAAGGTTAAAATAGGAACCTAAACTTGTATAAATTATATTTTATGAGATTATTTCGAACCATACCCACCTTATCTTCGAAATAAATCAATTTTGAGCTATTTAAACCAAATATGACTTCATAATAAAATAATATTTTTAGTTTTTCCAAAGGTGCCCCTCTCCTCCCTTATAAATGGGCACATCATCCCTCTCTTCCTCACGCCACATTGAGCCTTAAAGCTTGGAAAAACCCTGAAAATTTCTCTTTTAATATTCCCTAGAATAATTCTATAGGTCTTGGAATTCTTCAAAGACCAATTTTTGTACCCTAAGTGGAGGATTCAAAGAGGCGTGTCAAAGAAGAGGTAATACCTGTTACCGATTCTTTCAATTTTCTTTCTTCTTCAACTTCTTATAATTTATTTGTTTCATTATGAAGTAATAACATCAGTATACCTCAAATACTGATATGTTGTTATAAATATGAATCAACCTTATTTCACCTCTATCCATCCTACGGTAAACAAAATCACCATGCGTGCGTACGTACGCAATACCATCTCCACGCTGAGGTGTAATCTATTTTTCCACCAACACCTTACTTGGATGAGTATAATGGTGTAATGAATAACTATATAAGGTTATTATAACAAAATACTGATTATGATATATTATACCATCCACTCCAATTCTATAATTATGGGAACGATATCATCGCTCGTGCGTACGTACAGACTACCGTCTCTACGACGCGATGAGATTCATTCTCCATTATTAACCATACATGAATGATCATAAAGTTTATATAATGAATAATAATGAAATATATGAAATAATAATTCTATTGGATTTATGTATATATATATTTATCTCATCTATTTAGTTTCATTCAATTCAATAATGAAACGAAAACATCGTTCATGCGTACGTACGGCCTACCGTCTCCATGAACGGTGTATTTCATTCCTTTTATCGATCTATAATATATATGTATATGATGAATATATATTATATATAAATCATGTTTTACATTATGAAATTATTTAAATCAGGATATAAGTAATAATATCAAGAAACGACAAGTAGAAACACATAAGATAAATGAAATGATTTTACCCAAAATGCTACTTTAACATTGAATTTACAAAAGAATGGGTAATATAAAGTCATAAGTGAAACATATATGATATAATAACAATGAATATGATTATGTAATATGTCAATGACGTTATTTAAATCATTATACAGGAGTTTCGTAACCATACAAAGCATATCAGACCTAAGGTAAGGGATAATTTTGCAAATCTCATTTTTATCCGAGATTGCTTATTTGTATGTATTTACTGGGGTTATTGCAATCATCCATGTACATGTTTTATAAAAGTCTTTTCAGGTATGTTTAATGTCCTTTTTACCCAATTTGACTTTTACGCAATGGTATGGAAGGAATATCTCTTTTATTTACCCTACAAGGTACTTTTTTACTTTTTCGACAAAAGTATGAGAAGAATGTTTTTTAACGTATACGACATGGAAGGATTTTTACAATTTTATAAAGCCTTATTTTATTGAATATTCCTTCAAAATATTTCATGACTATTTTAAAAAAAATCCATTTTTTTAAAATTTCATGATGTTTTGTGAAAAGAAATAGATTTTGAAGAAGAAAGGATATTTTCCTCAAGAATTCATTTCAAGTGTTTTATCAAAACCATTTTCTATCTAATATGACATTATTTCATATGTGTATGTTTCAAGTATCATCTCTCTATGATTTACATGGTTTCACTTTTCTTATTATGAAATGATATCCATTTGTTTTATATGTATTATGTGATAATGGGATGATGTTTATGAAACCCTTTTTATTTAGTGGGTTATTATGAATGATGTATGTTTATTTTGTGGAACAAGTAAGAATGATTTCATTATGAGATAGGTGGGACCTATATCTCCCTCCAATGCGTTGGGTAAATATTTTTATCTCATGAGATAGACATGGCTGGAATGGAATGTTTAACCGATTCAGTAATACAGGACTGGAATGAGAAGTGAACTTGATTCAGAAAGGGACTTTGTCCACTAAGATGGTCTTGGTGGAAATGCCTTGGATAATATGGAAATCCTATCATGTGCTTAGTGGTTGCCACAATGAAATGTTTTATTCCCATGCTATTTTATCATTCTTAATGTTTCTTTATGATCTATGCCTTACATACTTCCATGTTTTATGTCATTGCTCATGCATTTGATATTTAAACATTATTTTCATGTTTTTAAGTTCAAATGTATATGGTATGTTTTATTTTATCCATACTTACCCTTACTGATCATTTGAGCTCACCCTTTTTATGTTTTCTTTTCCCCAGGATATAAAGAGAGGCTTTAGGTAAGAAAAAAAGGGGGACGATCTTTATGGGAGATGTTGATGATCTTTCACCATGATTAGAAGATTACGTTCCAAGTTTCCAAAGACACTAAACTATTACGGTCCTTGTGTGTCTTTTTTCGTTATGTATTAAGTATTCCGCAAAAGTAATGTAATGTTCAGGTATGATAATCTTCGGGTCTCTACAGTCAACACGCTGTGTAGTTGAGGTGTCACACGACTTGTAGGGCAGGAGTACACGCCCATGTTAGTGGTTCATGAAGACACGCCATGTAGTTTTTATACACACCGTGTAGTCATGTTTTGTAAACTTTTGTGTTTTCCTTCCCCTATTTCCATTTTGTACTCTTGTGTTCTTTGTACTTGTATTCCTAATCTAAGGCGTGCTTTTGATCTTTCAGAGATATGCCTCCGAGACATCCTCTGGTCATACGTCTGTTGCCAGGTAGTGATCAGATGCCATACATGGAAGATCAGGGACATCCTTCCGATCCACCAGTCGGGCCAGCCATGGCACCGACTATTATACCAGTTGCAGGCACTGATTCACAGTTCAGCGAAGGATTTATGAGGATAATGCAAACCATACAGGGAGAACCGCCTCCTGCCACATCAATGGCAGACTTGACCCGAGTTTTCCAGCAGTAGCATTCTCCTACTTTCTCGGAGAAAGGAGGACCACAGGCTGCAGAGTCATGGCTGGAAGCCATGCTAACTATCTTCGAACATCAAGAGACACCTCCAGAGAGGAGGGTCAAGCTCACCACCTACATGCTATGATACTCCTCTAAGAGGTGGTGGGATGTTATGTCATATGCGGGTCATCAGCAGGTTATGGAATGGGTGGAGTTCAAGTGCATGTTCTACGACTGCTTCTACCCGGAGACCTTGAGGGCCGATCGAACCCGGGATTTCATGAGCATAGAGCATGGTACTCTTTCTTTCATGGAGTATTCCTCTCATTTCACCGAGTTGCAGCATTTCACACCCCTCCGTTATTGTAGTGGGGTGTTCTTACAAAGGAAGTTTGAGGATGGTCTTAGGAGGGAGATCTGCTCGCAGGTGATCATCATACAGGTGACTTCCATCACTTTCATTGTCAATCAGGCATTGATTGAGGAGCACAATCTGAGAGACTCTGGAGCTATGAGCCTGGGTGGTTCTTCTTCCAGGGCTAGATTTCCTCTAGATGACAGTAAGAAGCACCATAGGGAGCCTACGCACGGTGATCTGAGAAAGCGTGATGGATTGTCGGGGCAGCCAGGTGGTATGATACCAGTGTGGCCGGTCAGGGCACACAAGGACACAGTCCCAGAGAGACCCTATGGAGTGCTGATCTTGCCGCAAGATGGGTCATCTTCAGCGTTTTTGCCATTTTTTCTTACCATCAGCTGGTGACCGGGGTTCTTCCATGACTCCTCATTCAGGAGAAGCTCCACCAGTCTCTCACCAGTCAGGGAACTAGAGTTCTTCCGTCCATTCGGGCCGAGGTGGAGGTCGAGGACGTGGTGGTCAGCCACCAGTCCTTTAGCATCAACAAAGTGGATCAGCTCATAGTGGTTAGCCAGGGGTGCAGGGACGCGATGCAGGCCAGTCTTTTGCCGTGAAGTAGACCTATCAGGAGCAGGATCCCGACCCTTATACTGTTTGAGGTACGATTTTAATAGCTTCAGTTTTATCTTCAGCCCTTTTCGATACTTGTGCTACGCATAGCTTTATCTCTATTGATGTTGTGGAGAGCCTTGGACTCTGCATATTTTCTTCTACCAACATGTTGACACTAGACACACCCTTGGGGATGAGGACATCTAGTGTATGCCAGTGTAGAGAGTTCCCTCTCGAGGTTGTAGGGTATCTATTTTTATGGGATATCTATGTTCTAGAGATGACAGGCTATGATGTCATCCTCAGGATAGAGTGGTTGGTTCCCTTACAGGCATTTGTCGACTATTATCCCCACAGAGTTAGTTTCATTTCACCAGAGGGTGAATCTTTTCTTCATAGAGGCGAATGGGACGTTCAGGAAAGTCGAGAAGGACTGGAGCATCATGGGCTAGGAAGGGTGACATCCCAGATTACTAGTATTTATCTAGATGGTCATGGGACTTCACAATTGAACATTCCTCCAATGGTGGATCATTTCAGGGATGTCTTTCCAGTGGACTTTTCAGGTTTTCCTCAGGAGCGTGAGGTTGAATTTTCTATTCAGCTCGTGGCAGGAGCGGCACTGGAGTCCATTCCTCCTTATTGGATGGCCACATCTGAGTGGCAAGATCTCAAGAAACAGTTAGAGGAGTTGCAGGCTAAGGGTTACATCCAACCTAGTACTTTCCCTTGGGGTTTGCATGTCCTGTTTGTGAAGAAGGCAGACGGTACCCTTCGACTTTATGTGGATTATCGGAAGCTGAACCAGTTGACGGTCAAGAACTGATATCCCTTGCTGAGGATCGATGACCTCTTTGATCAGCTTAGAGGAGCCCAGGAATTCTCAAAGATCGACTTGAGGTCCAGATATCACCATTTGCGCATTAGACCATCAGATATACCTCTGACAGCCTTCAGGAGCAGTTATGGTCTATACGAGTATACAATCATAATGTTTAGTCTCACGAACGTGCCTACAGTTTTCATGGCACTGATGAACCGAGTGTTCCATCCTTACCTGAACTCCTTCATCGTTGTCTTCATGGATGATATCTAGGTGTACTCTCACACTCGACACGGCCATTCCACACATCTTGTGGTCGTTTTGAGTACACTGGGAGAGCATCAGCTTTATGCTAAACTCTCTAAGTGCCACATCTGGATAGATCAGATTCACTTCTTGGTTCACGTCATCTCAAGGGAATGAGTATCTGTAGACCCAGAGAATGTGAGGGTTGTAGTTTATTGGGTGTATCCAAAGAACATCTTTGAGGTACGGATCATCCTAGGGTTGGATTCATACTATAGATGCTTCATTCAGGACATCTCTCGTCTAGCAGCACCATTGTCAGGTCTGACCAAGAAGGTGTTAAAGTTTTTATGGTCAGATTCTTGTGAGTGTGAATTTTAGGAGCTGAATAGGAGGTTGACGTCAGCACCAATACTAGTCTTTCCAGATCTAGGTAAGATCTACACTATTTACTCTGATGCTTCAGGTATCAGGCTAGGAGTTGTGCTTATGTTGGGAGATGGAGTCATTGAATATGGGTCTTGGAAGTTGAGGCCACATGAGAGGAACTACCCTATGCATGATCTAGAGTTGGTAGTTGTTGTTCATGCCTTACATTGTTGGAGACACTATCTACTAGGAGATCACTTTGTGGTCTTCACTGACCACAAGAGTCTCAAGTATATTTTCACTCAGCGAGATCTGAACCTGAGACAACGCAGGTGGGTCAAGTACCTTCAGTCTTTTGATTTTGAGCTTGCCTATATGCTGGAGAAAGGCAACGCAGTGGTAGATGCGTTGAGTAAGAGAACTCAGATTCAGGCAGCTCTGGAGGCCAACAATGAGTGGCAGCTGATGGCTCTGTTCTCTGAGATGCATTTAGTGGTGCATGAAAGACAGGTACATACCTTCCTATCTTCTGTAGTTGTTACCTCTACACTTCTTGATCGAGTACGGATGAGGCAGCTATCAGACTCAGAAGGCCTAGTCCTGCAGGAGAGTGTACTAGGAGAGGACACTCTTCCCAGATGGATAGTGGGTGAGGATGAGATCTTTCATTTCCAGGGACACATATGGGTCCCAATAGACATACACGAGGAGCTGATGTGGGATTTTCATTCCTCAGTTTGGGCAGTCCATCCTGGCATCACCAAGATGTATTTGGATCTTCATCGCCAATACTGGTTGCCATGTATGAAAAAGGATATTTCTTGTTTCGTCTTGAGATGTTCTACATATCAGCAGGTGAAAGCATAACATCAACTACCAACATGACTTTTACAGCAGTTACCCATTCTGGAGTGGAATTAGAACGATGTTGCGATGGAATTAGTGATCGGGTTGCAGAGGTCGCCTAGGGGAAACGATGTTGTTTGGGTTGTCATCGACAGACTCATGAAGGTTGCTCACTTATTGCCAATCAAGGAGACCATCAATGTTGATGATCTGGGATGACATTACATCTAAGAGATCGTTTGTCTACATGGAGTTCCACACTCCATTATTTCAGATAGGGATGTGTGCTTTACGTCTCGTTTATGGCAAGGGCTTTTGAAGGCCTTGGGTATACAGGTACTTTTAAGTACAACATACCATCCCCAGACTGATGGCCAGTCCGAGCGCACGATCCAGGTGCTTGAGGATATGCTCTGATCCTACATTCTAGACTTTGGAGGTTCTTGGGGAAAGTATATTCCTCTGGTGGAGTTTTCCTACAACACTAGTTTCTATGCGACCATTCAGATGGGACCATACGAGGCTTTGTAAGGTAGGCCATACTGATCACGCTGATGCTGGTTGGAGGCAGAAGAGGAAAGATTGTTGGGACCTCATCTCGTTCAGGAGACCTCTGAACAAATAGAGCTGATTTGGAAGAGGAAGGCTATGGGACTGTCTCGACAGAAGTCTTATGGTGATCAGTGGAGACGACCTCTGGAGTTCGAGGTTGGGGATCAGGTTTTCCTACGCGTCGCACCGAGGTTGGGACACAAGAGGATTCGAAGTCAGGGTATGCTTTCACCGCGGTACATCGGACCATTTGGTGTTATGTAGAGAGTGGGACCTATAGCCTATCAGTTGTAGCTACCTCAGAGGTATCGGTCCATGCACGACGTCTTCCACGTCTCTCAGAACAAACATTACTTTTCAAACCCGTCTCATGCCTTTCAGCCCAAGGAAGTCGAGATTGAAGAGGATGCATCTTTCGAGGAGCATCCTATTCAGATTGTTGATCGCAGTACGACGGTTTTTTATGGGCGTTCTATTCCTCTGGTATGAGTTCTATGGAAGGACGGGTGAGTACAGGACGAGACCTAGGAGATGGAGGTCGATGTACAATCGCAATGGTCAGAACTGTTCGGGGATTCTTCTTCTATGCCCCATTAGGGAAATTCGGGGACCAATTTATTTAAGGGGGGAAGTTTGTAAAAACCTGAATCTTTGTTCAGGTATGTTTTTCCATTTTTCTAGAGTTTTTATGAAAAATGTTTTTCCTGGAAATTTTCAAAGTACACACCGTATACTTTCTGATTACACTCCTTTTACTCTGATCCGGCTTGAAGCCGTGTGCTGGCCATGCCTGGGCCACCCACACAGTGTGTAGGGGTGACGTGGAGGCCAATTTTGGCGGAGTATGGAAAGGACCCAGTACACGCCGTGTACTCTAAAATACAAACTGTGTACTTTCATTTTTTCACTAAACGGGTCGGGGTCGCATCTAACCCCAATTTTCATCTTCTTCTCTTGTTTTTGTCTGCCCGAGAGCAACCGTATGGTCGGATCTTCGATGAGCTCCCGCCTAGCCGACTGTTCTCCGATTCGACGACGGTCGATTGTGTTGAAATCACAACTGTGACTTCTTCCTTCTTCTTTAGCCTTGTTTCTTGATTCCTTCTCGTTTCCATGTTATCATGGGATGAACGTTTTGTGCATTTTCTTCAGATCTATATCATTCCTAGGGAAATCTATCATCATGGTTCACTTATATCAATCACCTAGGATCAAGGTAGGTGGTTAGTGCCTTTCTGTAGAATTTTCATGAATATTTTGTGAAAATTCAACCAATACCCTTGAACGGGGTATTGCGTGTTCCTGTTTTTCCCTTGTTGTATTGCCTGCCTTGCTTGATTGCTAGAGTAGATGTTTCCTGTTATTATGGTAGTTTTACTATACCTTGAATGTTTTCTATGCGTGTTCTTCCTGTTTGGTGTTGTGCTAGTTGCCATGCTTAGTTGTAGGACAGTGGATCTGCTAACTTGTTTTGCTGCTGAGCCTTAGTTGATAGCCAAGTAGTTCTAGCGGTTTACTTGGACGATGTACACGCACGCTGAGCATGTTTAGTTTCTCTCCAGACTGTGTGAACCTATAGTAGTAGACCAAAGGGAGAATTGATGGAAGGGATTCTCCAGAGTGTCTTTTAATTACGATGTGAGACCACATGGGTAATTGATATTGAGTGCTTCCTCAAAAAGTCTGTAGTTCCTCGATGCGGGCCATAGGGGGAATAGATATTGAGTTCTTCCCTAGAGAGCCTTTAGCACGATACGAGACTATAGAGGGAATTGACGGTGAGTGCTTCCCTAGATAGTCTATTAATTTCATAGCTGAACCATAGGGTGAGACTGTGTGTGCTACCTAGAGGGTTGATAGTACTTATAGGTTTAACCATAGGGGTTAGGCTGTAAGAGCTACCCATAGGGTTACCTATTGTCTTCTTGTTGCTGGCTGTTTTCTTGTGTACTTTTTTCGTTAGAACTGTGGATTATAGTTGTCTGTGCTTTCCTGTTTACTGCTTCTTGTTTATTAGTTTCCTTGTATTCATTGATTGTAAGGCACAGATCTTTGGGTGATTGCCTACTGAGATTGTATCTCACACCCTATTTGGGCCATGCTTTTGTGCCAAAAAAGACTATGTTGTTGCACGTATAGAAAAGGGCAAGCACCATACTATTTCAGGTTTATGATTGCGCTGGAGCTGGAGAGCATGGGACTGAGCCGTGGCTCGCGATGCGGAGGAGTTTATTTTGTTTTCCATGCACTTTGTTATTCAGTTCTATTCCAGCACGTTCTTGGGTTTGTTGTTTCCTTAGAAACTTGTACCTATTGTATCCTTGTCATCATTTCAATACATGTATTCGTTTATTTCTCTGTTTGGTTTCAGTTTTTTCATATTGTTTACTACTTCCATTGTTTATGGTATTTTTTCTTACCTAGTATACCTTACCGAATGAGGCCATAGTTTCCCCAATAACTTACCATGGCCCTCGCTGCAAGTCGACAGCCTCTGGAATTTGTGGAAATGCGCTTGAGGTCATGTGGCGAACCGGGTACGGGGCACAACTGGAGGGGCTCCAGATTTGGATCGTTACATATATATATATATATATATATATATGGATTTTCCATGATTAATCAATAAGATATATTTGATTATTGAAGTGTCATAATATTTTATAATATAATATCTATGATATATCATTTAATATATTCTGCATAATAATAACATATTGGAATTCTAATTATCATAACTGCATTATATGATATTTTTATTACCTATTTTATATCAATACCATGTTTTTCAAAGGATACCATATTGGACATGTCTTTATGAGAGTAATATAATTTTTGGTAACATAAAAAATAGTATATTATATATGATTCAAGGATTCATATTTGGATCTAAAATTAGAATAATTATCCTAAGTCATTCATTTTGGTGGATTGTTTTCTAATTTTCAATAAGAGGTTAGTGGGAGAAATGTAGTTTTCCATGATGATCTGTTTAACCACATTCTGAAAATAAGTAAATAATTATTTTATTTATTAAGGTCATAGTTATTTTCTTCAATATGACATAATATAAAACCTAAGAACAAACATTATATTTGAGAATAAATAAATAATTTTATGAGAAATTTTTTTATACATATCTATAATGGTATTGAAAAAGACAAAACTGAAAATTGCCCTTGAATTGTGTTAAAGTTCACATATTGTTCCAGGAGTATTGTAAGGATTGGGTTATTAGCATAGGTTAAAAAAATTAGAGCCATTAGGTTCCATATCACCATTATGACATGTATTTTGTTTCTTTTATAGTCGATTAAGAAGTGAGTTTAGAAATATTTTATTCTAGATGATTAATTTACAACAAGATATTTATGATTATTAAACTTATAATGATCTTTTATTTATGTTATTATCAATTATTTCATATATGATAATGAAATGAAGTATATACTAATAAATATTATATATTTATGTATTTTATTATGGAAATGATTTCTTAGTATGAATTTTAACAACATAATATGTGGTGGGAACCATATTTATATCGATATCTCAGTAGATGAGTGTTTATCATGTGTGGAAAACTAGTTGACTTGATTGAAACTACCTCTACTATAATTTTTACTTTTTTAGAATTGGTGTACTATAAAAAACTCTATATAAATTATATTAAATATAATATAAATTATGTATAATATTCATTAATATCTATTCAATTCATGATCAATATTTTACTTGATAATGAATCTAAAATGTTTTATGAGTACATGTTGCAATGAATGTCCCTAGAATTTGATTTCTATGATTAAAAAAATAAAATTGTTTTGAAAATAATATTCATTTTTTCTATATTTGGATATTATTGTTTATTAAGACACAAATATTATAGGATATCAGAGGTATTGGTATCATAACACATTGATAAAGGTTACCACGATGATTATAATTAGAAGACACTAAATAAGGAGGTTGTGATAGTATAACCCACCATGAAGAGATCGAAATTTTTATATTCAGTTTGAAATTATTAAATATATATGTGGGAAATGTTCCAAACCCATTACTACTATTATTAATACATATATTGAGTCATAAAAATTGATTTTTTTGATGTAAATCTTGTTGACATGTGATCACAGTGAGGTAGGATATGTTTGATTTATCACGAGTGATATTACATTAATAAATAATGGAGGAACGTATATTTCTCTTTTGTTCCTTAATAGAAATTTACTTCCTACACCTATTGATGTAAATTGAATGGCCTGACTAATTCTATGATCATGGAGATCCAATAAAATGATGATTTTCAGAAAATCAAAGAAATACATTGTAATAATATAGGTTGATGAGACTTATATTTCACATTAATGAATATTGGTAGTGGGATAACATAACTAAATTATATATTATGTGTTCATATATGGTTATTTCATTATGGATGTTTAATTATTTATATATGGTTTATTTGTCATGTTGATAGATACTAAAATGAAATTTTTGTGTGACTATATAATACAATTGAGAAAGGATCCTAGAGGGTAAGATGACTAGATTATTTAATTGATAATTTAAATTCTATAGGAATTTAACATGTTGAATAAATATTTTCCCCATATTTGGTTTAATAATAATTCATGTTCTATTTATCACTAATATTCAATTTCTAATAATCTGAAACATTATTTTTCAATTTTAATATTAAATAAGTAGTTATTTTCTCATGAATGTTGTTTTTAATGACATAAACATAATTTTTAATTATTTTAATAAGTTGGTACGGTATAAAATGATTATTTATATAGTTATTTGAATATTTAATTAATAATTATTAAATCAGTTCGTGAATAAAATATTTATTTATTTATTTTAATATATATCCACTATGTACCATATGAAAAATCCTATGGTTTTTTGGAAAACATAAATTAATTGTCGTGTGAGAAATGATATATTGAAAAGTATTTTGGAAATTATATAATTATTTATTCATGAAACATAATATTTTATAAATAGTTAGTTTAGTGCATTTATTATAAAAAATATTATTATTATTATTTATACATAGGTGTTTTCATTTATTAGAAGAATAATTAGGGCCATGTGGAATTATATATTCTCCAACTCTAGGTCTATAAATTAATTATTATGTCATTTTCTAACCATGTTCATGACTTTATCTTCAATTCTAGTTGTTGTTACGTACAATGACATCTTGGGAGAATATTCTCAATCTTAAGAGATATATTTCCCTATGATTCTCTCAAGAATATATTACAGTAATCCTCTTCAACACTCCACATATAGAGTGAACATGATGAATCCTTCATCTTTCAACCTATTCATTTGTTAATAAATAAAAAACAATGCATGTGGTATACTCTTCTATGATATATCTTGAGAAATTATTGGATTATTTTTATTAGATTGCAAAGAAATTTTGCATCTATGCTTTAGAAATTATAAAGTGAACTCATATCTCTTCTATGATGGAATACCAATAAGTTGTTATTCAGTTTCTCAATGATGAACAAATTCCAAGGAAGGGTAATTTTTAAACTACATATATAAATTGAAAATAATATGTGTTGATTCCAACTCATTGATTAACCGTTTCAATATTATTATGTTATTACTATATTTTTTGACAATTTAATGAAAACCCATGGTTAAAAATTGTCACATATTCATTTATTGTTACCCATATACATTGTCGTTAGGAATATTGAAATTTTCCATAAAGAGGGTACTCCTAGTCAACTTCCCCAAAAAGTATTTGTTAAATTTCATAAAATTTTGTTTTCCCATAAAAGCCCATTTGATTCCCCTACTTATATTCGTGGAATCTTACACCTCCCAAAAGCCAATATCAAATCTCTTTTCATCCCACAATCTCCTACATATATTGCACATGTACATTTTCATTCAACCTACCTCCCATGGACATGAAAAAACTGTCAATTATAACATCCAACCTCAATATACCCAAATACAAAAAACTATAATTAATCATTCCCAAATTTCTTATGATAATATTATAATAATTTATGAGTCATTAAATAACTCTATATACATTTCATACCTTGTGATTCAAAAAAACAATTCTTCATGGCCTCATATTTCACATGGCAATCACAAGTTAATTACTCCCAAGATCTCAGGGTAATTGGGTTCCAAAATCATATATCTAAATTCTTGACATTACAAAATAGACCCTCGCGAATTATTTAAGTAAAAATAAATTATAATAAAAAGGAATATTGGAAATTAGTGTCAACTATATGTTATGATAAAATGAACTATTTCAAGATTATAATTCCCCCATGCCTTAACAAGGTTTGGTTAAAGGATGTATATCAATATAACATTTCCCAACATAATACTTAAGGAATCAAATATTAACCCTATGAAAGAAACAATGGTTTTATAATTATCTTTTGACTCAATTCTGATGATGAACTCAGAGTGATCACCTATGGTTCAATGGATAACTGATAATTGATCCCTAATAAACCACCATGTCCATATGTGGGTTCCCCATTCACCCAGATTTCGTAATAGGGACAATGTGAATCCTCCCAACCTAGAATCCAAAAATAATTTCTTTTAACATTTTTCACTCATAGAGAAATGTATATGCAAACAATCTCAAAGAATTGGTAATGGCCCCCAAATAATTTGAATGGTCTATACCAATAGTTGGATGGACGGTTGGGTGATTTTCTATATTTATTGTCCTATATCAATGGTTTGGAAGATTAGATAGTATACTTATACTATAAAAATGCTTCTCAGACCATTGGTATACACAATTTAATAAAAAATATCAATATAAAAAGTTTTAAATAATAGTTTATACAATTTTATAATAATAATTTACTATAAAAGATTTTATTGGTTCTATGAAAAAATAAATGGGGGAAAATATAGAATATAATTCCCACTTAAAACTACTAAATGACATAGAAGTTGTCTTTGGGATTCATTCATATAAATAATTAGATATAGATATTTATTTATTTATGAAAATAATTTTAAATTACATGATTTTAATTTTATTATATATAAATATTACAAAAATAGAATTTCCTATACAAAAGCATTTAGTAATAGTAGGTACATTTAGGTCCTATATAAAAGGTTTTTGAATATAATATTTATAGGTAGCCAAATGATACCACTACTAATGATTCTCAAAAACTCTTGGTATAGGCCCACGATTATATTCAAAACTATACAAAAGGTTTGGGGGGACCATTATTATAGGTCTGTATTTGGTACATAACCCTATGATACTCTAAAATGATTGGAATCAGTGTAACATATACCAACATTAAATTAGGTATTCCATCAATAATGTCAATACTTCCACTTTAAAAAATAGATTCCACTAGATCATGAAACTCTTCTAATTTTTTCTGAAATTTCATTCATAGATCTCAATAAAATGATCAACCTATTTATATCAAATTTATAGGATAGATGTATGAACTATCCACTAACATGGTTTATGTTGCTCTCCAATATTAACTTTACCCAGTTGACCATTGATACCCTAAAGTATCATTCATGAATAATTATAACACAAAACAATGGATAGTTACATTTCACCTATTAGTACACTCTAAATGACTTTAAACATATCAAAAGTGATACTAATCATTAAACCATAAAATAAAACACACATTGGAACATATTTTATAATCTTAAAAGATAAATTGATGGTCATGACTACATGACCTATGAAGGAACCTCTATATTCATATTCACATGATATTCAATGGTAAATAATTCTCTTTAAATTAAACTAAAGAACAACTTTTTTTATTTATATAATTGGAATGTGTAGTAATTTCTTTTTATGGGCGTACATATAATCAAACAAAATTGAATACCTCCCTCTATGATGATAAATTCTGGAGTAGCTTTTAATACTCCATTAAACAATGTTATAAGAAATCTATATTATAGATAAGTAAAACATATCATTTATAAAATAATCTAATATATTTATGGTGTCAATAAACTATATTAAAAAAATTAATTAATGATGTTACGGAGTATGATATTAATAGTTTGTATTAAATATATAAGTAATTATTGAACTAAACTATATGATCACTCGTGGGATTATTGGACATATTATTCTATTAATTTTGATGAAAAATGTCTTTCGAAGAATCTAGTCACATTGGTAACTAGTGGAAATGAAACTACATGAATGTTAATAATGGAGTTAGATATAATTTAGGAGGTACAAATGGATAGTTAAATATTACTATATATTGTTTTTTCCCTATATAAGGACATTATTATGCTTACAATTTTCTTTATAAAATTCAACAATAAGTGGTAATTCATAAATTCATATAGATTGATATGTCAAACTATTAAGATGTGATTCTCATAGATTAATTAATTTTAATGATTTTGTCTAATATGTTAATTGATGATTCATTTTGAATTTTCTATATTCAAAATTTTTAAATAGATTACAATATTTTAGAATATTGGAAACCAATAATTCGGTAATATTTTGGGTAGATTAATTTACCCTATTATGATCGATTAGAATAATTTCAATGAAATAGTTGAAATGAGAGTATTAGATACCTGGACAGTTCAAGTTATACTTTTTATCAAACCCCAATGATGATGAATATTTCAAGAAATCAAGTGTATAAGGACAATTAAAATGAATATGATAATTTTGTTATGATAAATAATGTTGGTTAGATAATACATGATTATAATGGTCATAAAAGATTTATTGTATTGTTGTATTCATCCATAATTATGATAATGATCATATAACAATGTTATATGATTTGTTATCGAAATTATTCATGGGAGATGGTCATATGTTGAATATACATATTCGGTTTGTAACTATTCCAATTATTTTTTATATTCAAACCCGATTCACCTTGAAATCAATGTTTTACTAAACACCATGGCGCGTCCCCTTAACATCAATATTCTCAATTGAAATGTAGAAACACGAACATTGACCAGTGAATTTTTTTAACAAAATAATATGATTTTCAATAATATTATAGGTATCATAACATGTTGTTAGACACTATGAATTTAAATTCTCACCATAATGATACAAAATAATAGTAATGAACTAAAATCCCCCTTAATGCAATGATAGAATGGATTGACCAAAAACCCATCAATAATGATAAAACCTCAATTTTCCACCTCTATTCATCAATTTTAAAATTGATATATCCAATAAACGAATAATACATGGAACATGAAACTCATGAAAACTTATCTTCAAGGGAAGCATTATTCCCATGCATGGGGTGTGGAAAAAAACAGAATAGGATATCTACAAGACTCCCCACAAAACTCATAAATGTAAGAACATATCAAGACATAGTTGTGATCTAAACAAAAGGAAAAAATCTAGTGACATTTTATTAAATAGATATAATAAAAACAAGAATAAATTTAATAAAACATCCAGTAAACCAAAAAAACATTGATGTATAAATAATTTTTTAAGGTAATTAAAATACATAATTAGACAACCATAATACAAGTAATTCCTTATATAGTTAGTAATAATGAAAATAATACTTCTAAAATGTGAGTGACTAACTACCTCTACACCTCACCCTACTATTACTAAAAAGGTCTTCATGCAAAAGTTATATTTTCCACCACATTTCCTTGTCATTATTGAATATTTCTTCACATTCATGTTTTTCTATTACAAACCCATTTCTAAAAAATTTCAAAAAAATGAAAAGTAATTGAATGTAATACTTAATAACACTATCATAAATTAAATCCAAATTACCTAGACCATAATAACATAAATCAAGAGACTCAATGGACAAAAATAATAATCAAAACCATATAACTAAATTAAAAATGAAAATAAAATCATATTCATGAAATATAACACAGATAAAATATTAAGAATATTCAACGTTTGAGAAAAAATAAAATATTTATTGTATTTTTGTAATATATAAAAATTACTATCTTATTTCCCCAAATTTAAAAAATTCAACCACAATCATGTTATAAGAAATTATTTAAATTACAAAACTAAAACTCACAATCATTATTTATTCTGAAAATAAAATCACCTTGGTAATTATTCTTATTACAATAAAAAAATTAATTATTCTCCATATTTTATCCCAATAGAATTTTTTTGATTATACAAAATATGATAGGCCACATACCACATCATAATGATGAAATCCAATACACAATTTGATGTACAGTAATCATATTTCTTATGTACTCAATAGGATGCTAGAAATAAAACCGTGATCATTCAGAATAATTTCCTTATGCATTAAAAAATGTTATGTTAAAACCTTAAATATAGAGATATCATGAATAAGGGAATATAAGGAAGTTCTATACCATCAATCTAGAATCCAAACCTAGAGAAAAAGGGTATAGGGAAGAATAAAAAACTATCCCAATATATCTCTAAGGGTAATATTCCTTTTAAATGATTAAACTGTATAAAATCTTATAAAATCGTTAAAATAAATATTTTGGAAGATTTTTTTATAGAAACTTGTCCCAAATTAACGTTATTATATGAATATGGATTGAACATGAAAATTTTATTTCTATAATATTTTAGAATTTATGTAAAAACTGTTTAGACTTAGATGATTTTCCATAAATTTTGAAAACAAATTTCTTTAACTGAAATGGGTTGTGTGGTGTCCCATGTGATGATGTAATGTCATTCGGGTCCAACTTCAACTATGAACCCCTAAAACTACACAGAAAGTTCCCAATTCCTCCTAAAAGACGCTCCAAATGACACCCATCACTTACCCACACATTTAAGAACCTAAAATTTTCATCAATAGATCTCCCATAATATTAAATATCTTCCAACTACATACATTTAAAATCTATGTCCAAGAAAAAACCATATAAATCTACCATATCAAAATATTGGAATAAATTTTAAAATATTTAAGCAATTTTTAAAATGTAGGTTTAATAACACAATTCACCATCATGGTTTTTTTCAGAAATGTATCATGTATATATAGATACAACAATGAAATTATTTGAAATGACGCTGTTCATTTCAGATGGTATGAATGCTCTGTTTTTTCTTCTGATGAATCTTGAATTTCATACAAGTTTTTTTCTAGTTTTTGGGCTCTGTCTTTGGTGAGGTTCTATGACGGTTGATGTTTTGTTTTGGGTGGCAGTGAGGACCTCTGCGATGGGCGAGTCAAAAGTGGAGGTGGTGGATGTCCCAGCGCCGACCTGTGTTCTTTTCTGAGTGACAAGGTGTAGTTACATTGTTGATGGTACTGTTTCGTTCTGATGAGGATGATCAGGGTGAGTAACAATGGGATGATGATGTGTCGATGATGATGGTTTTTAGTATGTGATCCTGTTGGAGACCTAAATTGTTGTGACAATAGAGGCGAACGATGTTATAATTCTCATTTCAATGTGTTTGTGCATCACGAGAGGACGTGTGGCATGCACTGTTGCGTGAATAGAGGCGAGGTCCTGATTATATTCAATATTTGTGACTTGAAAAATGAAAATTTTTACCGGAATGCATGGGTACCAAGACGTGATGTCAGATTTTTGAGTTTAAGTACTTGTTTGTTTAGTTACCAATGAACCCAAAAACGAATTTTAAAAAATGAATTAATGTTTTGGTGGAGTTACAATAGAAAATATATTCCAAAAAGTGAAATTTTAACTTGTTTAACCATAACTAGAAGAATATGGAAAATATAACCATCAAGTAAAAAATCAAAAACTTATTCACTCACAGTGATAATATTAAACTACAGTATCCTTCGAAACATAATCATTTATTGGCCACAAAAAAATTAAAAATAAAAATGTTCTTAGAGTTCCACTGAATGAACCTCTAATAAAAAAATCTCACTCTATGGAGATGTCAAATTTATTCACTAAAACTCTTAAAAATTATTCAAATTTCTCAACACTACCAATTTGAATAAAACCAACATTGAATATTCTAAATTAATTCTTAGAAAATAAAATCAGAACCGAGGAATCATGATATACATTGATTTTATAACCTTTTGTTTCATACAATTTTAAACATTTTAAAATCATTATAAATTTACATTTCTCAAGATGAACAATTATTAAATTAGAAAATCTAATGATTTTTTTGATGAACAAAACATATAATCTATTTAAAAAACCATACATCAAATAACTTCTCTAATAAAATAAGGGTACTTCATATTAAATCTAGGAAAACTATAAAAACATATATTTTTTGTTGTATTAAAGATAATTTTTTAATTATATAGATGATTTTATTTACATGCAACACTGAGATTAAGAATCACATGATATACTGTAAAAATTAATATCATTTAATTTGATAGTTTCTCATGAATTTTTGATTGGATGGAATGAATGTGATTAGCCAAATTATGAATATTTCGATAATTTAATTATTTATTTAAAATTTATTGATTAATTACCAAGATATAAATACTTTATTTTCCAAAATGTCTTTTTATGCTTCATATTTTTTAAAAAAATTGTTTTTATTTCCATATATATGGTGACATTATAATTTATTTTTTCCCCTTTTTATCGTATAATTTCATAAAAATGATAATTTTTTTAAATAATCATATTAAATAATGGTAAGGGTTATTTGATTGAAATTTTCTATAATGGCTGATTTTTGGGTGAATTGTGTAAATACATAATTTTATTGAATGTTTCCATTTCATTTCAATAATCTTCCCGAAAAAATATTATTGGTTTTTTTAAAAATTTTAATTTCTATAATTTTTATAAACATAATCTATTTATCTCCTTTTTGATCATTATGGAAAATGATAATGGAATAAAAATAATTTCATACTTGGAAATTCATTTTTTAAACCTGTTTGTTATCACATATGGTGATTTTACATTAAAAATTGTTTCATAAAATTATTGAAATTGAATATTGTAAAATCTAATACATACATTTTATAATAATAATTAATAATATATAATTATTTAAAATTGGTTTCTGTTCATTATGATTTGTGTAAATTGTAAAATAACAACCACGTTAAATGTTTAAATTATATTAAATTATGGTATGACTAAGTGATACATCCACATTTTTTAATCATAATTAATATTGTATGAAGTTACTTCTGTCCCATGATAGTTTAATTTAGAATTTAATTTTTAATGGAATATGTTTTCATAAATAATGCTTAACAATATTTTAATCCACCATTAAATTCATTTTTATCCCTTCCCCACCTTATAAAATAACACACATTATCACTCTTCATTAAACTATTAATAGACACATTGTTCGAAAGAACCCTTCCCAGTTATCACATCCAATTCCCAAACCCTTAATTAAAGGTTCCCATATTATCATAAGACCATTCCAATGTCCATAAAAATGGGTTTAAAGGATGTATAATGAATATTTTGTAACTTGTTTTATAGAAACATTAAAATTTATTTCTTCATCTACATAATGAAAATATATATGTCATTATCATAAAATAATTAATAAAATATGATCAATATACTATAATATTATATTTACTATAGTAAAACGTTTTTAAAACACTTTTTCATCCAACATATTTTGAAATCATTTATCATTCTTACACAAGACTAAAAACATCTATATAACAGTGTAATTCATTTTTTATCCGCATTTTACAATTTTAGATAATTAATATGTAAATAATGAAAATATAATATATTTACTAAATATTTTTTTATGGAAATATAATATATAATTTTCCCTTTCATTCTTACACTGATTAAAAAATGATAATGTATCTCTAGCGTACTTGTGGACTACCTCTTATATGAAACGATAAGATACATTTTTTTGTTCTAACATATGTGAGTAGTTATAAAATTGTACGTATTGAATATATATGATATTGTTACTATTCGAAAAATATGATCTATTTAAGAATAATGATCATAATTTAAGGACCAGAACAACCGTATAAAAACATACATGATAAATTAAATTGTAAACACACAAAAATAACTATTTTAATAAATATTTGTTAATAAAAAATGATGTAATGCTATAAGTGGATAATATGATATATTATAAGTATACACATGTTTATCATAATTTATTATAATAAATCTAAATTTATTATTATGTTTTTTCAAAAAAATAAAGCGGAAACTCATACTTGAAAAAAGATATTTCATTTACAATATCATTTTTTGAGATTGTTTATATTTAGGTTTCATTTGTAAAATTTATATAATAATAATATCATTACCCCTATTTTATTCCTTCCATATTATTTTTCTATTTTACATTTTTATTCCAAATTTCTTTTCATGTTGGATTTAGAGTCAATATGTAACTTACATATATTGATATATCATTCAGAAATATTTTTTAATTATTTCACCCCAAAAATTTTCCATTTATGTCCATATTGTTTTTAAAATTTTCCAATAACATTTTTGACGCTCCTTTCATCACAAGATCTAAAAAATCAGAAAAGGGGAATATCTGAGCTCAACGTGATTCAACCTTTGAAGAAAATATTAGAAATCGACAAAGGCATGAACAAAGGATCAAAAGCACCTGCACCGCGCATGTTATATCATTGTCTCGCAAATCCACTTGCGCGACTCACTTGGCGGGCAGGTGACTTGCACGGCCAAAGTGATAACCGCCCAGTAATCACTCAGGGTCTTCTTCTGCCTATAAATAGACCCTGTGGGCCCCCCATTCGGGGAGGATTTTTTCCAGAAACGCAGATTCAAGCTCTCAACGCCCAAGTCTCTTCTCAAAGATTTCGGATCACTTCTAAGGTAATTTATTACCTAGAACGGAAGATCTAAAGAGAATGAGGAAGGCCTAAGTGTTGAAATGCATCAACACTTGCGCGCCTGAGTGGCCAACCCTTAAGGGAAGTGGCCACACTTGCGCACCGCCTTTACTCCTTCGATAGAACTTGTGCGTCCCTTTACTGGAAGAACCCAAGAGGATTATAAAGACTTTAAGAAAGAGTCGCTCAATTATTTTTAATACTGGTTAAAAATCGCGCAAGTACCCCACATGTCACGCAGGTATACATGCGCAACCAATACTTACGCGCCCACGTAAGACTTGCGCGCCTTTCAAGACATGCGCGCCTCTGCCTTTTTTGGGTGCCCATCTTGCTATTTTACCCCTCTTAAGTCATTTCACCTTTCCTATTCAAGATTCAGTCTTCCAGATACTCTTCAAAGCCATTTATGGCATGATTTCTTGATTGCACTTCCTAATTTGAAAGGAATTATGTGGAATATCTCTCAAAACATAGTCATTTATACATCTTTATGTCACCAAAGATTGAGAGTTCATTCATTAAACCTCATCCTTTAAGATGAGAGAATCCTTAACCTGGGTCTCCTTTTCAGGAATAATCCCCAGTTATAAGTCCTTTAATCTGGGCATCCTCCTCAGGAGTAAGCCCCAAACCTTAATTCCTTATCTTGGGCCTCCTTTTCAAGAGTAAGTCCCAATCAAAATCCTTTAATCTGGGCTTCCTTGTTAGGAATAAGCCCCAACCATAAATCTGGGCTTCCTTTTCAGGAATAATCCCCAAGTCCCCCAAATTCTCTTTAACCAGTCCTAAATTACGTTTCATATGGGATTCCTTCTCAGGAGTAAAACCTAATTATCAATCCTCTCCTAATTTTGGGTTTCCTTTCCAGGAATAAGTCCCAAGTAAAAGTATTCAAAATCTCCATGAAGCACATATACCTTTATGGACCCTGTTCCTGGATTTTCTCCCTAAAGTAAATCCTAACCTTCATTTATCTGGGCAGTCATACATACATAAGCCCCAAACCATTTCTTATTATTACATCTTTCATGGCCCAATTGTCTATCTTATTACCAATACCTATGGTTTCTCACATCGAGCATGACTCACGTGAGCTTAGAGGGTAAAAGTAATTATGACATCCTTCTTTGAGCCATTAATCATAAATATCATACTCTATTTCTCAAACTACGTGGGTTCTGATTCCTTTTCCAAAACAAAGGATATGTAGGTAGCCCATCTGCAGGTTCGATCCCAACTTTGAAATAATCCATGTCCTTCTGAATGACGATAAACTTCAAGTGCCCCACTGAGTGGCTTTAAAACCATCCTAGTCATCATAATGACCAAGAGACTTTTATAAAAATGTTTCAAAGGATACCATTGACCAAGAATCTCTAAATAGATGCAGATGATTCTCTATTGATGAAGAACCTAGAATACATATAAACGATTCTGTAAATTTCTTACATATTTAATCATTGATTGTTAAAACTAAAGGAAAGATCATTTTATACTTGGTAATGTAATAAGGATTAACGATCATAACTTAAATCTATAAAGAGAGACCCGGAGTAGACAATAATTCCCCTCAAAAAGGTGTGATGAGTCCAACCTCCAATCCTCTCAACCAATGCAAATTCCTAAACCTCATTAGTCCACAAACTAATGAGTGCCTACCTTTGGAAAGTAGGTCCAAATGGATGTGGAATCATTGGATGTTTCTGGTTCTACGAACAAACCCGATAGAAACCGATCAGAACGTTTGAATCTCACATCCATAAGGTCATCCCCGAATTCTGAGGGAAACAAAAAAGGGTGAACCTGACGTGAATCCTTAACCAAGTTAAAGTGGTGTTTTACCTATTTGTTAAAGCCCCTATTTAAAAGTCAGTAAGTGGGATAACAAAAACAATCATTAACATATGTACTCATCCAAAGGATGAAGTGGCTGAATTTATCTTGATTACGTCTGTTATATCAAACAGGCACTCTTTTCCAAGATCTTCTGTATTTCCATAATGACTGCTATCAAATTCACACTTGTGAATACTACTGCTGAAAATACCAATGCTGCTATTCCGACTGGATCATCATCTACTCTGAGGATGACATCACTTACTCAGCGTCTTCAACACTGGGTATCAAATGCGCTGGTTAAGGAGTACCGTCAACACGGTACCATCCTAACTCTGGAGGCTGCCCGACAGGCCCTCCAAGTGAACAACTCACATAGGTCATCCGGAAAACGACGACCAGTGATCAAGAGGCAGGCGGTGCTAACTACCGTCTCCAACCGTTTCAGGTCGTTATCCCTGGAACGCAATTTCCATTCACTCCCTTACTCTGAGGAAGTGAATGAGAAGGTCCCTCAGGACCTTAATCCAATAGGACAAGAGTCCTTCCCGAGGGCTCCCATCAACAATCGTCGCCAGACTCGTGCGGTAGTGCACCCTCAACATGATGAGGGTACCGACTCCAGGCATTCGGCTTAGGTTATTCGAACCCGAGCAGGCAAGACAAACCGCCAGAGGCGGAATCCGGTTAACAATGGGCAGGTTATCATCCCTGCCATCTTCGGAGAAGTCCACCAACCTAACTTGGTGGCAAACAACGAACAGGCACACACACCTTCCCGTTTTAATTCCATTGTCCAGCAGACTCGTCTGGCAGCATCACACTAATCCCGCCAGGCAATTCCTACGGAGTACTATAGGCAGGAACATACAGCTGCTTATACAACATCAGTTAGTCAGCAGGCTCGTCTGACTACATATGATGGATCTCATAAACCGTGTTTGGTGAAGTGTAATCATCAGGCATATACACCTGCTAATACTAATCAAGCCTAACAACAGTCTCGCTTGGTAGCGCACAGAGAAGTCAGTCGGAAAGCCCCGACGACAAACAGGAGGCAGACTCAACTCTCTGCCCCCACACTTGAGTACTGTCAGGATTCACTGATAGGAAAAGGAGGACACGAGTAGGCACATACACCTACTCCAAGCCCGGAATGGAAGTATATCCCTGTTCCGGCAGCTGAAGTCACCAAGCATATTTTGTCAATGGTGAAAGAGAAGAAGCAAATTCCTGCTCATATTATGGATGCTTGCAAGGATATCATAACAACTTCAGCATCATCTCAGGGAAAGACACATAAATCTATCCCTAGCAGTGGAGTAAAACATCAAAGATTCACTCCGGAACAGACACACACATCTGTTCCAGTCCAAGAGGGTCATGGGGCATATTCCCCCATATCATACGAACAACCAAGTCTGGCACATACACCTGATTTGAGTGGAGATCGTCAGCCTAACCTAACCATCTTTTCTGATCAGGCACATACACCTGCTAAGAGCAACCACTTTCGTCAACAAGTGGTTTCCAAAGCAAGTAAGAAGGCATCTATGAAAAAGATCCACCCAGCACAGTCAGGAGATCGAAGTCCAATCTGTGACAAGGCCTTGCTCGATGCCGGAGTTCTTGAAGGCCTCAGACATTTATCTGTTGGAACTCAAGATTCTACTCCCTCAGTTCCCAATAACGGGAACATTAATTCCAAAAGTCTTCAACAGACACTTTCTCATGAAGGCTTGCTTCGTGAAAATTCGATCAATCTTGAAGTTTCATCTTCAGATGAGAGCCACAGGAACCCTCTGTGTGGTCAGAAGACCAATGATCAATAGATCTCATCTTTTGCTGTAACCCATTATGGTGGTCCTCCCCATGACGATGAACTTCTCTACGAAAGTCCTCTCTGCAGTAGTGATTCACATTGCCTGTAAAATACTCCAGTGGACAATGTATTGCCGAGAAAGCCCTCTTTTCTTGAGGCACTTGAAAATGAGAAACCAGTCATGTCTGATGCTTTATCATTAACAAGTTAAATACTTTCTCAATCAGAAGATAGCCCAGGGTGTAGGTCATTCTCCGAACCACCCCTAAGTCATGCATCTTTTAATTTGATCAATGATGTCTCTACCAATCTTGTTGAATCCGATAAAGCAACAAGGAAACAACAACTCTGGTCAAAAAAGGTAGAATAATATTCATTTAATGATAAAGAGGAAATGATGAACATGAGAAAAAAATTGGGAAAGGTGAGGTAACAGTCATGTTTTGGCCTTTGGCTGACTCCCAGTACGACATTCCAAAGATGTTGACGGATGATGGAATCCATGATATTCGTCTCAACATATGGAAAAATGTTTGTCAATTGAAGAAGAAGGTATTATCTTATGATTAATATGAACATCATCTTAAGATAATAGAAGGGCTACAATTTTAGATTGATTTGGCATCTCTATCAGTCTCTCGGTATCCGAAGGCTGAAAAGTAGCAGAGAACCCTTCAACGTTCATGCCTTGGCGCACTAAGAAAATTGTGTCAGTTAATTGTCAATGATCCATCTGGTGTTCATATCAGAGGATGGGGTGTTCACGGAGCACTACATTTCACAGTGCTTTCCAATCAGCAAAGCCCTCCGAAAATGGTATCATGCAATGTTATTGCCCATGGCTGGCCACAGTCAGTGGGATTTGTTTGTAATCAAAAGCTTTCTCAAGAACAGGATTCAACTAGTTCCTCTCAAAGTCAAGCATATAGAGAAAAAGTTTTTGAATTTCTCCTACATCAAGCAGGTGAGAATATTGCACAAGCCTCTCGTATGGAGAAAACACATCATCAAATGACAGAAATTTCAGAAATCATCCAACGGTCTGTTGAACCAGGTGATAAAAGTGGATACAGGTTAATGCATCCAGCTAATTTCCGAACTATGGTTCGCAATATCAAGAGAGATTTTAAGAAGATCTCAGACATATCACGTCAAGAGACACCCCATCTTGTCAGACTGGGGACTTCTTTAACCCAAACCTCAGATTCATCAAATGGGATTCGTGGAGTTGAGTGGAAACAACAAGAACGTCCACAGTTCACAATACTGGGGACTCTTTCAAATCATCAATCCCCTCCTCAGGGAATATTGGTCTTTTCTTGATTGGGGTAGAATCCGTAAGAGGAATGAAGAGAAAAAATATAAGGAGATTCCCTCCAAGTTATAGCTCATCTAGAAGTTCCTAAAAGATTGAATCAACAAAAGGCAATGTCTCATCAAAGACATGAAAGAAGACAATATCAGAGAAATGCTGATAGAATGGATTCGATGCATTATGCATCAATCAATGTCATCAATGCCGTTGTTGCTAATCTACTAGAGGAGGTTCACTCAGGGGACTCAGATGAAGAGCGTCCTACTCGAGAAAATGTACGCACCGATACAAATGAAGAAGGTGTGTGTACACGAAGTCAAAGGATTACTCAGAACCTAGGTAATCCACTTCTCTCTCCCCAAAAGTTATCTAACAAAGGGAAGGGAAAGAATCAGGTTACATATCCTTCCTTTGGAGAAGGTCAATCGATCTCAATAGAGGAAAGTTTTGCACAACAGGAGGAATAAATGAAAGAATTAAGAAGGTTGAATACATAACTACTTCAGAGTAGTCTTCATCTTAAAAATGCTGGAGTCCGATAGCCAAAGGAATTTGTTGTAGTTACTGAGATGGATCAGGAATATCCTCTATTATAAGTACACCCTTAGAAGTCTAATCCTACGGGTCAAGTGCAACAATGGTTGGCAGCACTACCATCAGTTGCAGCACCAACCACCACTTCTGTCCAAGATCCATTCATTTCACCTACCCAAAACCAAGTTCAACCGGATATTTCTCAAAAGTTGATAACTACTATTGAGTCATTAACAGCTCGGTTAGAAACTATGGAAGGGAAACGAGCGAAAGTTCAACCAGAAAAGAATGTTTACCCTGAATGGGTAGATTCAATTTCTCCTCCATCCAGTTTTGGAAACCCTGTTTTCCCTAATTTCAATAGATCAGGCAACCCTAAACAACATTTGACACATTACGTGTCATGTTGTGATCCTATAATGGGAACTCCAGAACAACAAGAAGCAGTGAAACTCATATGCTTCGTGCTAACCTTGCATGGACCAGCTTTTGTCTGGTAATCAAGCTTGCAATCCCGGTCAATCATCGGATGGGAGGATCTTTGCAAAAAATTCCTTCTTCAGTTCATCTCAACTTTGCCAAAAACGACAGTTTTCGATCTTACAAACTGCAAGAAAAGGGAGAATCAAATAGTCTCTGATTTCATTACTCGCTGGAATTGATTAACATATTCCCCGAGTTTAGCACTTCCTCAGGAGGAACTGTTGCCAGTCTGTGTGGCAAATTTGCATGACGAATTACGCACGCCATTGATCCCTGTGAAATACACAGGAGGGTTTCGAGATCTTACTTCAATCTCTCAACAGATTGAAGATTCCCTTATACAGGCTAAGGCTAAATCTCGTGTAATTCCATCAGCTCCAGGAAGGAGAATGGGTAAAGCGGAAACTACTACAGTTATGCTTAAACAAGCACATGTACCTATTTATAATTAAAAACCTTCATCTTCTTTAAGAGCTCCACCTCCTGAACGCCAACAAAAAAGGCTGTTTCGTCCAATTGATCAAAAAGATCAATGAAGAAAACAATTTGAGGATTTGAAAAGTAAAACATACTCTTTCCGAAATGAGCAGGTTCCTGTTTACTTCATTTCAGCTCTGGAAAATAATTTGGTTCAATTACCAGTGCCCAAGAGGCCAAACAAGGTAGGAGATGAAGACCGTCCCAATTAGTGTCCCTTTCATCAAATGTTAGGGCATCCCATCGAGGAGTGTTTTGTCTTTAAAGACCTCCTTCAAAAGATGGTCGACTTGGGACAAGTCAAGTTGAAAGGTTCTTCGACTCAGGTAGCATGTTTCACTGCTACAGTTCCAGAGGAAGACGGTGAATGGCAAGAAGTCAAAAGCAGAAATGCACAGAAGTATGATGATTGGATGGTCAGAAAGACAATCAATCGAACTCATGCCATTTTGCGAACACAATTAAAGAAACCAATTGTGTCTTATACCATTAATATTGCGGTAAAACCCTCTTCATCAGAGGGAAAATCCTCAATGAAACGACTTGATTCAATGAAGAAAAAAGAATAAGAAGAAGATGAGTATGTGTCAAAGCCTAAATTGTCTTTGACTCTGGCAGACTTTATGCCATCTACTTCAAAGTCACGGGCACCACCCCATCAAACGACACATCCTAAACAGGCTAATCAGGCAGAGTCTTTATCAGACGAAGAATTAATCTTCGGTTCTATTAATATGATTCAATTAACAGATCCATATTCTAGTCTTGATGAGCCTAAATTCCCTGTATCAAATAAGGGAATCCGAGAAAGTTCTAGAGGTTTAGGATACAGGGGAATACATGGATCTTTTCGAAGCCACTACTCCAATTCTACCCCTGCTAGCACTGTGTATGCAACAAAAACCCGTGGTAGAGCCCTTCAGCGAGCTCAAAAAGAACAAGAAAGTTCTTCTGCCAATGGCCAACTCAGTTTTGGAAAAGTCATTTTGGAAGACCGATTAAAGGTTCCATCTTCTTTATCTAAGAAAGTAAATGGATCTAATCAGTCTAATATTCCAAAACCAAGGATGTTTCCAACTTCTATCCCAATACAGGATGCATCAGCTTCCAAAGCATCTGCTTCCAAGGTACCTGCTAAACCGCATATTCCTGTTGGGAAAATCAGACCTCTAGATCAAAATTATGATATATTGAAACACATGGCCCATGTACCAGCCAAGGTATCAGTTTTTGATGCTTTGAATATGTCAAAAGATCTTCAGGGAAGCATTCATCGAAGATTTGTCAAGTCCTCATGAGTTTGATGCTGAAATTGCTACAGCTGAAGTCTATCACATAGAGAATAGTCCTGCAGAATGCCATGTAGTGATATCTTTTACTGATAGAGATGAAGATGATGTTGTGCATGGGCACATAAAACCTCAATACTTATCTGTAAAAGTCAATGATGTAGATATCCGAAGAGTTTTCATTAACAATGGTTCAGGAGTCAACCTCATGCCCATTCGTACACTTTGTCGATTGGGCCTCATGGAATCTGATTTATCTCCTTCTACCATGATGTTACAAGGATATGATAAAAATGAACAAGAACCACTGGGCGATGTTACACTCAAAATTCAGTTTGGAGATCTTGTATCCAATTCGGATTTCATGATTGTTGATCAAGACTCAGCTTTTAATGTCTTTCTTGGAAGACCCTGGCTACATCAGCATGCAGCTATCCCTTCATCATACCATCAATGTCTCAAATACTGTTTCAATGGTCAAGTTGGAACATTTTATGGTGATAAGGCCCCGTTCAAGACATGTGAGTCTCAATACATTGAGGAGGAATTTTATGACAAAAAGGGAAGAGGGAAATCTACAATAAAGGAAAGTACCAAAGTTAATGCTCCATATGGTTTAGAGAAGATTCCAATAAATCCATTTACACATGTGAGTATAGATTATTTGTTACCTATCAGTCAAATTGATAGAATAGGCCCAAATAAAAATACTCTTATGGAAAGATCCATAATGTCAATTACGGCAATCGAGCCCGACAACATGGGAGAAATTGGTAACCTTCCAAACAGTGATGAAAGCATAAGTGGTGACGTAGTCATTTCATCTACTGAAGTCCAACAAGTCTATACTTCGCCAATCAGGCCAGAAGAATTTATACCAACATCAGAGGTGAATAATGATGTCGATTCTCAATCCATCATCTCCTCTTTATTTCCTGAAGAAGACCCTTTATTATCAATAGGGTCGGAAATGGAAGCTTCTTCTTCAAAATGTGAAAATTTTGACATCTCTTATGATCATGAGAATTTCTTTTTGTCATCTACTATGAAAGTAGAAATAGAAGAAATAGCACGTGATGAAGTGGAAGAGGAAGATCTTAGAGATTATCCTCCAACATTTGAAGAGGGTATCACTACCACTGTGGATGAACTCAGAGAAGTAAATCTGGGTACAAAGAAAAATCCACGACCCACTTTAATTTGTGCGGCCATGACCCTTGAAGAGCAAGAGATGTATATTTCTTTTCTAAAGCAAAATAAAGATATTTTTGCTTGGAACTATATAGAAATGCCTCGGCTTGATCCTGATGTTGCTACTCATCATTTGAGTTTACCAAAAGAACATCGAGGATTTAAGCAAGCCGCGAGAAGAACACACCCAACTTATGCTTCCAAAATTGAAGCTGAAGTGGATAAGATGATCAAATATAACTTCGTCAGAGAAGTTCAGTATCCCAAGTGGTTGGATAATATTGTCCCTGTAAATAAAAATAACGGAAAAATTAGGGTTTGCATCGATTTCAGAGATCTTAATCGGTATTGTCCTAAAGATGATTTCCGAGTTCCAATTACAGAACTCTTAATTGATGCGACGGCTGGATATGAAGTACTTTCTTTCATGGATGGATATTCTGGATATAATCAGATCCGAATGGCCCCATAAGATGAGGAATCAACAGCCTTCAGATCCCCTCAAGGTGTGTTTTGTTACCGGGTAATGCCATTTGGTTTAAAAAATTCAGGTGCAATGTATCAACATGCCATGCATCGTATCTTGAAACCTTTCTTAGGGAAGTTTTGTTGAGTGCTATGTGGATGATTTGGTGGTTAAATCCAAACAACGTTCTAATCACTTGGATGATTTAGAAGTCACATTCCACATGCTTCGACAACATAATTTGAAGATGAACCCCTTAAAATGTGCTTTTGGAGTAACCTCAGGAAAATTTCTCGGCTTTGTTGTACGCCATCGTGGTATTGAAGTCGATCCTGAGATTTCCAAGTCAATCCTTGGTATGTCACCTCCTCATAATTTGAATGAATTAAGAGTACTTCAATGACACATAGCCTATATTCGGCATTTCATCGCCAATTTTGCAGGAAAAAGTTTACCCTTTACCAAATTAATGAAAAAAGGAGTCACATACCAGTGGACTGAAGAATGTCAAGAAGCATTTGATGTTCTCAAGAAATACCTCTTGAGTCCACCGGTACTCATGCCACCTGTTGAATGAAGACCACTTATCCTCTATGTGACAGCTCTAGAGCGATCATTGGGTGCATTTCTTCCTCAAAAGAATGATGCTGTAAATGAAAATAGCCTCTACTATCTCAGTAGAACTATGCTGGAAGAAAAAACCCGGTATTCAAGTATTGAGAAGTTCTGCCTGGCATTAATCTTTGCAGTTCAGAAACTGAGACACTACCTGCAACAGCACGAGGTCCAATTGGTATCTCACAATAATCCGCTCAAATTCATCCTTAGTCGTCCAATTCTTACAGGACGTCTAGCAAGGTGGGCAGTTATTTTGCAGCAGTTCGACATTCAGTATGTGTCTCAAAAGGCGATAAGGGGCTAAGATCTGGCTGATTTCCTGGCTGAACATCCTTCAGTGGAAGACACGTCTTCAGATATTGAACTCCCTGATGAGGAAGTTTTCTCTATTCAAGAGAATCCTCAAACAAGGGAAATGTATTTTGATGGTGCTTCCAGAAGTCCAACAGGGAAGAAAATGGAAAATCCTAAATTCAACAAAGTTGGTTTAGGAATTGTGCTCATTTCTCCAAATAAGGTAGTGCTACCTTATTCCATTTTATTGTGGGAAGGTGGTACCAATAATGAAGCCGAATACCAAGCTCTCATTAAAGGCATGGAGTTAGCACTCCAAGAACAAGTGAATCACTTAAAGGTGAAAAGTGATTTAGACCTGGTAATCAAACAAGTCAATGAGGATTATGCCATCAAAATAGAAGAATTAATACCTTTGTATTATTACGTCAGAGAGTTAATGGCGGAATTCCCTTCAGAACCGACATTTTCTTATGTCCCAAGATCATAAAATGCTCAAGCTGATGCGCTAGCCAATATATCCACGGCTCTAGCAGATCCATACCAGGACGATACAACCATCAGTATTGCCCACCGTCGTGCAATTTCACCTTATGTTCAAGCTAAAATAGAGGAAATTAATGAAATTAGTCCCATTCCTGAACTATATGGTCATAATACAGGATAGATGTCACCTATCAGGGAATACCTTCAAAATGGAACACTTCCACCTGATAGAGCCAAGAAAGAACAAATCCGGCGACGTGTGGTCAATTTTACTCTTTATGATAGCCCAAGGCACTTAGAGAAAATTCTCTACAAACGTGGTTTTGAAGGATTTCTCTTCAGATGCATTGATGGTGAAGAGACAATGGCTGTCATAAAAGAAGTGCATGCAGGAGTCTGTGGTGCCCACTAGTCTGGACATAGACTGTCTGATCAAATTCGAAGGCTTGGATACTTTTGGCCTTCAATGAAACAATATTGTGTTAATTTCACAAAAAAGTGTCATTCATTCCATGTATATTCCAACTTTATTCATCAACCTCCAGATTTGCTTAATAGAGCTAAATACTCGTGGCCATTTTCCACATGGGGAATGGATGTGGTGGGACCTTACCCTTCAGCTATGGCCAAGCAGTTTAAGTACATTCTTACTGCTACCGATTTCTTTTCCAAATGGGCAGAGGCAGTACCTCTCAAAGAAGTCAGTTCTAAATGCATAGTTAACTTCATCAAGTCTAACATCATTACTAGATTTGGTGTCGCTCATACCATATTTACGGACAACAGTACCAACTTCTATTCTTCAGAGGTGAAGAAATTGTATCAAGAATACGACATTAAATCCAACCATTCATCTCGGTATCATGCGGTGGCCAATGTCCAAATAGAAGCCTTTAACAAGACTCTTTCAAATATAATGCAAAAGTTGGTGGATAAAGATAAGAGATCATGGCCTGATAAACTCTTTCATGCTTTATGGGCTTATCGAACTACCATCCACAATGCAACGCGGTCAACTCCATATTCATTGGTATATGGAACGGAAGCAGTCTTGCCAATTGAAGTTCAATTTCCCTCACTCAGAGTAGCTATTTGTGATTAGTTATCTACAGATGAGAAATCCCAAAAGCGATTGAATGAATTGGAATAGTTAGATGAGAAAATATTGTTCACTTTGCACCACTTGGAAATCTATCAGAATCGAATAGCACGATCTTTTAACAAAAAAGTTCGTCTTCGTTCATTCATTCAGGGAGAATTGGTATTGGTTCTCAGAAAACCAATGATACCAGGAAAGAAGCCTCCCAAGCTTGAACCAAAATGGGAAGGACCTTATTCAATACATAAGGTCTACTCCAATGGAGCTTATTCATTAATCTCAATGGATGGAGAACTCATCACGACTCCAACCAATTCCAGATTTTTGAAGAAATATTTTGTATAAACACAAAATATGGTCCCAAGAACCAAGATTCTTACAATTGGTTCATACATTCGTCCAACATGACGTTAAACTGTAGGAAAGTCCCTTTTTTGTCCAACATGACGTTAAACTTTAGGAAAGTCCCTTTTTCGTCCAACATGATGTTAAACTGTATGAAAGTCCCTTTTTCGTCCAACATGACGTTAAACTGTAGGAAAGTCCCTTTTTCGTCCAACATGACGTTAAACTCTAGGAATGTCCCTTTTTCGTCCAACATGACGTTAAACTATAGGAAAGTCCCTTTTTCGTCCAACATGACGTTAAATTGTGGAAAAATCCCTTTTTCGTCCAACATGACGTTAAACTGTAGGAAAGTCCCTTTTTCATCCAACATGACGTTAAACTGTAGGAAAGTCCCTTTTTCGTCCGACATGACGTTAAACTGTAGGAAAGTCCCTTTTTCGTCCAACATGACGTTAAACTATAGGAAAGTCCCTTTTTCGTCCGACATGACGTTAAACTGTTGGAATGTCCCTTTTTCGTCTAACATGACGTTAAATTGTGGAAAAATCCATTTTTCATCCAACATGACGTTATACTGTAGGAAAGTCCCTTTTTCGTCCAACATGACGTTAAACTGTAGGAAATTCCCTTACGTCCAGAAAGACGTTAAACTACATAAGCGCTTAAAGGTCTTGTATGACTTTAAACTGCACCATCCACGGTCTATGCATATGACCTTGAACTATTTGCACTTTCGTCCTAGATGGCCCTAAATTGTATCGTCCCTTTTTCATCCAACATGACATTAAACTGTGGAAAAATCCCCAATGCGTCCAACATGATGTTAAAATGGTGCACTCTTCTGTCCTCACTGCATGACATTAAACTGCACAGTCCCCCTTTTTTCCAATATGACGTTAAACTATATTGTCCCCATCGTCCTAACTACATGACGCTAAACTGTACAGAAAATCCTTGATACGTTTTACATGACGCTAAACTATACTTTGTCCCTACTACATGACATTAAAATTGTGCACCACCAATAGCCCTAACTGCAAGACTTTAAACTGCATAGTCCCTTCATATTTTCCCTGCTACATGACATTAAATTGTGCATCGTTAAGGTTGTTGCTACCTCTTGTTTCTCACAACGAGTTTGACTCACGTGAGCTTAGAGAAAACCACAACCATAACACTATCTTTGTTCCGCTAATCATGTGTAAGTCCCAACTACTTGTTTTAGGTCATTGACCCCAAGAACAACTTGATCATTAATTCATTCTTTAATTTAACTACATAGACTTTGATACTTGCCTTCTAGGATGGGTATGTAGGCACCCTCCCATGGTACAAGCCCAAAACCAATCTCTTCACATCGGTTCACCTCCATCTCATTTGATGTTGATTCGTGAAAACGCCCCTAGAATCAATATCTTTACATTGGTTCACATTCGTCCTTGTTATACGACATTAAAATATACAACACTTTTGTCTGGAATGATAATAAACTACAATATTCTTTGATTTCCTCCTCTGAGAGGGAACCATTATTTGCATTGATTTTTCAATCATGTTTTATTTCAAAAGACTACGTGCATACATGGCAATGCCTAAACTTTTTATCTTGGGTTAAACCATCATTGTACTAAAGTCCCCTTTTCACCCTTCACATGTACGAACCAAATTTGTACAAAGGGCATTTCTAGAACTACGTGGGCTTGATTCCCATCCTTATGGGATACGTAGGAATGTTTGAGTATCCCTCAAATCCAGCCCCAAGTCTTTTGGGCCTAACCCCAGATTTCACTTTCAGTCCCTTGGATGAAAAGTACTCATGAAAACACACACTGTGTATTCATTATTATGGTCTGAAATCTATGACCCTAAACTAAGATCTCTCATACTCTCATCCTGCACGATGTTAAACTACATTTCAAGAACTACGTGGGATTGATTCCCATCCTTATGGGATACGTAGGAACGTTTGAGTATCCCTCGAATCCAGCCCCAAGTCTTTTGGGCCTAACCCCAAATTTCACTTTCAGTCCCTTGGCTGAAAGGTCCTTATGAAAACACACACTGCATATTCATTATTATGGTCCGAAATCTATGACCCTAAACTAAGATCTCTCATACTCTCGTCTTGCACGACGTTAATCTACATTTCAAGAACTACGTATGGCTTGATTTTCATTCTTATGAGATACATAGTGAAGTCCAAAATTTTAATTCAGGACCCAGCCACAACATGATTATGGTAATCATTGACCTATGTATCTCTATATACATTGGAAAATACCCATATTTATGTGTTATAATCCTAACCTTAATTATTTTCAGATCTTCATAACCCTTTTCATGAATTTTAGTCCTAAAAATGTCAAACTTCTGAAAATTCATTTTGCCTGACTATGCAGTACATGCCCTTAGGTGGCCTTGCATAAATAGTCCACATAACAGACTTGTCAGCCAAAGGATACTATTTATTTGACTATGAAGCCAATGCCCTTAGGTGGCCCTGCATAATTCAACCCCCTAACGGGTTTGTTAAATGATGATAACTTCATTATTGGGAAGAATGCCTCTTTTTTCCTTATTTGTCTTAAATGACGGTATGTAGGGATCTGCAAGAAAATAGCCATCCTTAACATATTTGTCCCATATCCTTTTTCATGATCTAAAAGTATTCAAGTCTATGGTTTATTCGTCTTCCCTACATTTGGGTCAGACCTTCGTAGGAGTGATATTCATCCAATTCTTCGATAATCTTGTCTGTAAATATCTTCTCCATATTCAAGTACCTCTTTCCATACAGGAAACTCTATACTTTGGAAAATTTGAATCTCCATAAACTTTCAATGGCTTTTAGCACTTGGAATGTAAAATTTTGAGAGTTCTTTTGCCTAACCATGCAGCGCGTGCACATAGGTGGCCTTGCATAAACAGTCTACATAACAGACTTGTTAGCCAAAAGATACTATTTTATTTAACTATGCAGTCAATACCTTTAGGTGGCCCTGCATAATTAAACCCCCTAATGGGTTTTGTTAAATAATAGTAACTTCATTCTTAGAAATTACTTCCTCTGATGCCTTTTAGCTCTTCTTCATATCATTATTCAGATTAAAATATTCTGAATCCATAGTTTACATTTTTTTTCTCCCTCATACTTGAGTATGGTAATATATGTTCAGGTAAATTTTCAAGGAATTTAATCAATTTTAATCCATTATGGTCAAAGCTATTTCGACCTTAAACATTAGCCCCTTTATGTACGGCATGCATGACTTTAAACTTCCCATAGAAGACAAAGGAACACTAAATAAAAGTCAAGTTCCAGCTCACTAAATATACATTTTTGTATGATTTAGGTAATATTGAGCAATTAAAAGATTCAAAGTTTGTAGGGTTATTTTTAATAATCCTAGTTAAAATAAAACTATGCTTACTAGGACCATTTGCTTAAGTAAATTTGATGTAGGTAGTGAAATAATGCAGGAACAAATTATTGAAAATAATAGTGTTTTTCATTGATACATAGGAGATAGAAGGACATCCACAGACTAGAGTCTCTTCTCTTTTTCAAGAATTACAAGAGGCTTTCAACATAACACTTCATTTGATTTACGACATTCTGAGCTTCATCAGCAACCACCTTGAATTCATTCATTCAACTGGATACAATAAGAGATGCAGTGATACCAGCTCTTCTTGGAACAATTGTAAAAGGATGTTCTTGAGTGCAGTTTGAGAAAATTTTCTGCTGATCAAACAGAGACTCTGTTTTTGTCCAAGAGACTTGGGAGATGGATAAATGGATTTGAGAATGGAGCATTGGAAGTAAAGAGCCATTTGGAGAGAGTACTCTTTTCAGATATTTCTCTAATACCATGTTTATCTTCTCTCCACCAACCTGTAGTGGAAAACATTTCAGCCCATGGGTTTTCTATTTTAATATTTGCAAGGAAATGACATGTAGGAGGAATTTGAAAGTTCACACCATTGTTGTTGCTCTTAATGCACAGCATAACCGAAATGAAGGAGTAGCAGCGCAACTGAATTTCAGGTGTATATTTCTTTGAATTTGGAACATTGACTCCTTGCAGGTGACCATGAACATATAGAAGCAGGTAGATGCTCTGTGGGAAATTAAGATGATATTTTTTCAAGTTCTTATCCAAATATGAGAGAGTGCTGTTGCAGATATCATAGTAATCATGGACAATGATGTTCATCATGTCGTCAATCTGCTTTCTAGACAGTTCATCAGACGTTTTAATTCCATTAGTAGCCATTGAATCTGCCCAAAAGTTGAATAAATTAAACTCTTAAATGGGTTTATTTTTCATAAAATTTGTGAAAGATTTTGAAAAAATGGCCAAGGCCTTAAGGTTCTCAAGTCTAAAAAATGGCGCGCAAGTATTCCGGTGCCGCTCTAGTTTTTGACGCGCAAGTATAAACCATGCAAGTACAAATGCCTTTACAGTAGCGCGACATCAAGGAAAACACTAGAAAACAGTGAAAACCTGCGCGACTAAAGGTGACATGTGCGGCGAGAGCTCGAAGGTATGATGTCCGTAAATCCGGATTCTTGTACGGAAGTGAGGCCCTCTATTTATAGACGCGGTCAGGACCCTGCGCGCCGGACCCTACATAACCGAGGGCCTTATCCCTGTGCGATGCACACTTGTGCGCCACCCTCTGTGCCCTGAAGACTTGCGCGCCCCCTTTTCCATTGGATGTATTCAATTTCTTCAGAGTCAAATCCTCATTTCTCTCCGGATCCAAATTTGAGGGGGGACTTTTGTTGACGCTCCTTTCTTCACAAGATATAAAAAATCAGAAAAGGGGAATATCTGAGCTCAAAGTGATTCAACCTTTGAAGAAAATATCAGAAATCGACAAAGGCATGAACAAAGGATCAAAATCAACTGCACCGCGCAAGTTATATCACTGTCGTGCAAATCCACTTGTGCGAATCACTTGGCGCACAAGTGACTTGCACGACCAAAGTGATAACCTCCTGGTAACCTCTCAGGGTCTTCTTCTGCCTATAAATAGACCCTGTGGGCCCCCCATTCTGGGAGGATTTTTTCCGGAAACTCAGATTCATGCTCTCAACGACCAAGTCTCTTCTCAAAGCTTCCAGAACACTTCTAAGGTAATTTCTTACCTATAACGGAAGATCTAAAGAGAATGAGGAAGGCCTAAGTGTTGAAATGCATCAACACTTGCGCGCCTGAGTGGCCAGCCCTTAAGGGAAGTGGCCACACTTGCCCGCCGCCTTTACTCCTTCGATAGAACTTGAGTGTCCCTTTACTGGAAGAAACTAAATAAGATTATAAATGCTTTAATAAAGAGTCGCTGAAGTATTTTTAATACTGGTTGAAAATCGCACAAGTACCCCACATGTCGCGCAGGTATACCTGTGCGACCAATACTTGCGTGCCCACGTAAGACTTGTGTACCTTTCAAGACTTGCACGCCCCTTCCTTTTTTGGGTGCCCATCTTGCTATTTTACCCCTCTTAAGTCATTTCACCTTTCCTATTCAAGACTCAGTCTTCAAGATACTCTTTAAGGCCATTTATGGCATGATTTCTTGATTTGACTTCCTTATTTGAAAGGAATTCTGTGGAATATCTCTCAAAACATAGTGATTTATACATCTTTATGTCAACAAAGACTGAGAGTTCATTCATTCAACCTCATCCTTTAAGATGAGAAAATCCTTAACCTGGGTCTCCTTTTCAGGAATAATCCCCAGTTATAAGTCCCTTAATCTGGGCATCCTCCTCAGGAGTAAGCCCCAAACCTTAATTCCTTAACTTGGGCCTCCTTTTCAGGAGTAAGTCCCAATAATAATCCTTTAATCTGGGATTCCTTGTTAGGAATAAGCCCCTACCATAAATATGGGCTTCCTTTTCAGGAATAATCCCCAAGTCCCCCAAATTCTCTTTAACCACTCTTAAATTACGTTTGATATGGGATTACTTCTAAGGAGTAAAACCCAACTATCAATCATCTCCTAATTTTGGGTCTCCTTTCCAGGAATAAGTCCCAAGTTAGAGTATTCAAAATCTCCATGAAGCACATATACCTTTAAGGACCATGTTCCTGGATTTTCTCCCTAAAGTAAATCCTTACCTGCATTTATCTGGGTAGTCAAACATACATAAGCCCCAAACCATTTCTTATGATTACATCTTTCATGGCCCAATTGTCTATCTTATTACCAATACCTCTTGTTTCTCACACTGAGCATGACTCACGTGAGCTTAGAGGGTAAAAGTAATTATGACATCCTTCTTTGAGCCATTAATCATAAATATCATACTCTATTTCTTGAACTACGTGGGTTCTGATTCCTTTTCCAAAACAAAGGATACGTAGGTAGCCCATCTGCGGGTTTGATCCCAACTTTGAAATAATCCTTGTCCTTATGAATGACGATAAACTTCATGTGCCCCACTGAGTGGCTTTAAAACTAGCCTGGTCATCATAATGACCAAGAGACTTTTATATAAATGTTTCGAAGGATATCATTGACCAAGAATCTCTAAATAGATGCAGATGATTCTCTATTGATGAAGAACCTCGAATACATATAAAAGATTCTCTAAATTTCTTACATATTTAATCATTGATTGTTAAAACTAAAGGAAAGCTCATTTTATACTTGGTAATGTAATAAGGATTCACGAACATAACTAAAATCTATAAAGAGAGTCCCAGAGTAGACAATAATTCCCCTCAAAAAGGTGTGATGAGTCCGACCTCCCATCCTCTCGACCAATGCAAATTGCTAAACCTCATTAGTCCACAAACTAATGAGCTCCAACCTTTGGAAAGTTGGTCCAAATGGATGTAGAATCATTGGATGTTTCCGGTTCTACGAACAACCCCGATAGAAACCAATCGAAACGTTTGAATCTCCCATCCAGGAGGTCATCCCCGAATTCCGAGGGAAACAAACATATTAGTATTTTGAAAAAATATATTAATGTCATTTTTATATATGTTTTAATTTCTTAATACATTTTTAAATGGATTCATCAATTTATTTTTATTATTTGGTACATTTTTATGAAAGGTGTGATAGTAATTTTTTTTTGATGTAGACTCCCCGAAAAACATTTCCCACCATCACGACTAATCATTCATTGAAGATTCCTTTACATGATTCGATGGTAATTTTCAATAAAATATGAATCTAAAAAATTCTAGATAATTTATGTACATAAATAAGTGGATTTATAATGAAATGTATATCTTCCCTTAGATATTTTCCATGTATATTTCAATAGTATTTTTCATTTTTGAAAAAACCCATTGATGTTACTAGGAATTTGGTCCCATGATACATTATTTATCATTCTCATTGTGTGTTTTAAGATGTTTTTGGGCATAAAAATAAATTCTATAGAATCCATTGAGATGGAAACAACCATGTGAAAGCTAATATTTTCACAAATAGACCCAAACACCCATTTATGGGTCTTCCTCAAGAATCTATTTCATGGAGATCCCTTCCCCACCATGAAATCATGAGGCCATGAAATAACTCTATATAACTTCAATGGACCTCATTACCTACAATAAATGTTGATTAATTGATTCATGATCCCAATCGATACAAATAAGCCCTTTATCGGTGCTAAAAAGGGCATTTAATAGTGCTAGGAAAAGCGTTGTTAAAGCCGGCGAAGATAAAGGGGTGTCCACTTTATCAGCGCTCAAAAAAAGCGTTGATAAAGTCCCCTTATATTAGCGCTAAAAAAGCACTGATAAAAGAACCCATTTATCAGCGCTTTATTTAGCGCTAATAAAGGGGTCCTATATCAGCGCCTCCTTTATCAGTGATTTCGTTTTAGCGCTGATAAAGGACCCGTTTATCCGGGATTTTAAAAACATGGGGGGGCTTTTATAGCACTTGATCTCCACTTTTAACAGTGATTTTTAGCCCCTCCAGTGCCCGCACGCACACCCTCCACCCTTTATCAGTGCTAGCCACCAACTTCCACCCCCTTGTGCGCTCCTCTGCCTCCAGTAGGTTTTGAACTCGAGACCTCCCCCATGTGCGCCTAAGCCCTTACCACTACTCTATTTTGATTTGTTTTCTATTTCATGATATCTCGATATATATATATATATAGTTATATTTATTCATATATTAATATAAATTTATATTAATATATATATTTACATAGTTATATTAATATATATATAGTCATATTAATATATATATAGTTATATTAATATATATAGTGATATTAATATATATATAGTTATATTAATAAATATATCTCTATATATATATATATATATATATTTTTAGTTATATTTATTCGTATAGTAATATATATTTATATTAATATACATATATATATAGTTATATGAATATATATATTTATAGTGATATTAATATATATATTTATAGTGATATTAATATATATATATATATAGTAATATTAATATATGTGTAGTTATATTAATATATATATAGCTTGATTAATATATATATATATAGTTATATTAATATATAGTAGTTATATAAATATTAATCTATTGGTATTTAAAATAAAATGGATATTAGTTATTATTTAGATAGAGCTAATATATTTTATTTGTAAATATGTTTAATTATTTATTTTAAAATTTTAATTTTAAGGTGTGAATATATAAAACATATGTACATATAGTTATATATTTGATTTTAAATAGCAGTGAATTATAAAAAATGATAAAATTTCAAAGATATAATATCAATATAAATTTAATACCTTGAAATAAATTCAGTCCCCACCAAAAAAGCAAATAACACCCCCTCAAACAAGGCTGAAAACCCACAAAATGTTAAACAATCTGTGTACCCTGACTAAAAACTCAGTTTTAGAGGCCTTATGGGCCTATTTTGGCCTAAAAAAAGCTTTACCGGGTCACCCCAAAGTGATATTGATGTAGATATCGTCGCAGACTTCGATTTGATATGTGGTAGAGCTCAAATGGACACCCGGATCAAAAGTTTTGCCCGTTTGAAGTTTGAGTTGCGTTTTCAACATATTTTGGGACTTTTTTTTGATTTTATTAATATTTTTAGTCTTCAAATTGTTATTAAATGACTAATACTCCATAATAATTAGCATATTATTAATTTAAAAAAAATATTAATTTTTTATGAAGCCATTTTCACTAAATATCTTATATATTAAGTATATTAAGTGTTAATATACATTTATACTTATCTAAAATATATTTAAAAATTATATATTATATCTATATCAATATAACTATATTTATATATTTATATATTCATATATTTCTTTTAATTTTATTTTTGAATTCTACCCTTTATCAGCGCTACTAAATAAGCACTGATTACGGGGGGGGCGCTGGGGAAAACTATTTTTTTGGTAGTGTCGAGTCACAATTATTTTAAAGAGCCCACATTTTCTTCAAATCACATGAATTTTTTTCTTATTAATAGTCCACCCATTCCCAAATAATACAATGGATATATGGGACATTCAATTTATGATCTCTTAATTCATGAATCACCTGAGAATCATAAATCAAAAGAAATATGAATCATTACAGGACTATAAAATGATTAAAAACCAATTCCCTTATTCCTAACTACACCCACCAATGTCGGGATCGATTTCCTGAAATCCAATTCCCTTTACATAAGAAGAAGGCCCTCAAGTTGACTTTAGGATTCAGTAATAATGAATCTTTTATGAAGCACCCCTTTGAAAAATCACAACTTTAATCCAAATAAGGGTCACCGGGTTTCATTAATCCCATTCCTCAAAGAATCCCATGATATTTATGAATCTCCCAAGATTCCTAAAGGACCACTTAGTGACACCCCATGCTTCACAAGACACATCACTTGTGCCTCTCCATATCACCTCCCTTATTCTAACATCTCTTTGAGAAGGTTAAATACCCAATTATTCACACCCATATAGAACATGTAGAGCTAAAACTCATGTCCTTATCTGACCAATGATATCCAATATTGTGGTTCAATCCATTTCATGTGTGGCCCATGATTTCTTCTTACCGATTTATTTTCAACATATATCTTATAATGCCTCTCCCTTTTCATCATAGGGGTGAAGAATTGGAAATCACTAGGGCTCAATCATTCACACTATTCCCTCATAGAATTTCTTAATACATTTCCCTCCCAAGGGTTTTTGAGTGATGGTTATGTAATCCCACATGGTGAGTCTCAATTCCCCCCATCCGATTTGAAGGAAGTAAAACAACCAAGCATTGACATCCTCATCAGAAGATGTAAAAATCTTATCGCAACATGTGTGTCTTTCCCTGGATTTCCCTATGTATATGAGACATGGAATTAGATCCTCCACACATGGAATGGAATCATCCACATAGGATTAGATATGGTATGGCACCAATAACCTCTCACTTCCATCACTCTCAATCCTCAATCCTAATCCCTTTAGGATTTTTCTGTATGTGTTCCTCAAGAATATTACACACATATTACCCCCCCCCCCACACACACATTTTATAGAATGATATATGTATGGATAATATAGAATTATGTCTACGATACAACGAATGGGACCATCCTCGTACATGATGATATCCACCTTGGGAAGCTTCTATGGATAATCTGCACACCATATATTGTCGATTCTTCTTTCATGAACTGAAAATCAGTTATAATGTTCTCCCTTATTTATCACACCTTTCAAGAATCACATGGTTTTAGAGGATAGTATCAACCATATCATTCATCCAATATCAAAATGGTAATCCCTCATAGAGTAATCTTCAGTCTTCATCTCCTATGAAATAACGTCTATGCCTAATCCACTACAATTATATGACTTTATCTCATCCAATCTTATGCATAATTTCTATCTACATGATCTACATCATTTGGGACACCACCATATGTGTATGCCCCAATTCCCCTTCCATAACTATGTGGAGTCATATTCTCAACTAACATGGATAAGAGGGAAGCCACCCATAGGTTTATTCCAAACATCCCAACAATCCATCCATTTCATCCTATCCCACCAACACTTCACCCATTAAGATCCTGATTTTACCTAGGCGTCCACATCTTGGTGAGATCATGCAACCCATACGTGTCATTCCTACACATAAGCCCCATATGTTTCATCTCATCTCCTAGTTTCACCTTGGATGATCCTATGCCTACGACTTACACAAACTACACAATCTAATCATGGGAAATCTTATTTCCAATGTAATGTCACATGAATATTCCCCATTCCATAAATAATAATATTTTGGTTTTGATCCTTGTATTCAAAACAAGGTATATAGTATTCCACCAGGTTAATAAATCCTAAAACACAATAATCAATTATTCCCCCTTATAGGGGTGCACCTCCATGATTCTCTTCCAGTCATGTCATATCTAATAACATGGTGTGTGAAATATTCCCTTCATGGGATAAATCTTTCAGGTCTTTCCCAAATAGAATTTTGACCCCTCTACATGGTAAAACATTCATGAAATCTATCAAAGAGATGTGCCATCTCGGTCTTCCTCCACTGGAAATTTAGATCAACCTATTACTTCTTTGCGAGACTTTTAACTCAGGACTTGTAACAGATATACAACATGTTAACCATATGATTCCAAAGAAAACCCTCGGAAGTTATTCATTTGGTATCATAAACATTTTTATCACCACTGGATACCTCAGGTTCTTCACCCGAGATGCCTCCAAGAGATTCCCTCCTTCGAGGAAAAATAATGGTGACTATATTTCTAATATCCTGAAATGTAAATGATTCATAATGATACTTATCTCGTATTAAATGAATTATTCTCTACTAGGAACCATTATAATTTCAAAATATAATCATTGTAATTAAACTATGTTTATGAATTGATGACACCAAGATTGAGTTTCAAAAACATTCATTAATCTATGGGAGTCCTAGACTAATAGATGAGTTCCAAGGGGAAATCCATGGTTGGAGAACCAACATCCCATCATCCTATTTTGATCAAGGATAAAGCAGCCCCAAGAATGTGATGTAAGTCACTTTCTTATGGAATGTTCGAATGTTGGGAAACAACATGTCCTAGGGGATTATGAAACATGAGGTGGTGCTGAGTAGTGAAAGTGTTGGAAAACAATGGTGAACCCGATGTCGAACAATTATCCTTAAAACATGGGGATTGGGCATGTTGATCATCATTCCAGTAGAAAATAATTACCCCAGATCTAGCTATATGGTGCACTGACCCACTAATAAAATCATGTTCTTACTACAGAACTCACAAGTGATTTATGTAGTTGAATTATAGGAATTCTAGTCTATGACATTATCAACATTGATCTATCCCTCCATCCCTTAAATATTTTATGATTTTGGGACATTTGGAAGTGTATTCATATTATTTTAACTAATATACGAATCATCATATTTTTTAGGATCCACATTAGAAAAAAAAAATTCAACCTATTCCATCATTATAGGGGCTCAACAAATACTAATGTGTAAATCCCGAATAACCCCACTTATGGCACAACATCCACTACACAATCAGCTATCAGTCATTCACACCCGATATCACCCACTGAAATCATCTATAAATGGGTGATGGACATGATATGATTGTAGTATATGTATTAGTCTGTCATTACCAAAATTGATATGGCTCTCCCGGCCCAAGAGTCTTCTACACCACAATGACACTACTGCCTCCATGGGCCGTGAAAGGATCCCCTACTACCCAATTGAACGATAATCTTCTTTTGTATATCCTACCTATAGAGATCCTCTATCTCACTACTCTAAAAATAGAAGGTAGTGGATTCCTTAGTCACCCTAGTAAATACCACCACCCTGTAGTCACTTTAGAGGGGTCCCATTAAGCTTCATCAACACCCCCAATGACTAGTCTCCCAGTATGAGGAATAGGTGGACCATTCATTTTCTCCACCATCCCTAGTCCAAGTTAGCCAACACTAATGTTATTACAATGCTCTTGAGAATCCCAATTAGAGTTAATCATCATCCACATCTCTAGTGGATCCTTTAACCCTCATTTCACTCCATCAGATCCATGCTAGTATAAAGAGGGGACCCATCCTGTTCTATTAAGAATCAAGACCTCAGTCACCTCACATGTGGGATGAATTGACTCAATTGATCTCTATTACCACCAACAACCATCCCGGGAACTCATGTGACAATGAGATTCTGTACAGAGGTACTTCACATACCATATACAATCCCATCAAAGGTCATCCCCTCTATAAAACTCTACATAGAGGTCCAAACCATGTTCCATGTATCATCCAAAGTGGAGGCCCATCCCTATTAGTGGAAATATAGTGTAGAATTCCTCCCCATTCTTTTGGTTCCCAATTTGGAGGCCCTCCCCTTGTGATAGACCATTAACATGAAGGTTCTCTTAAAACCATTCCTAGATCAATCAATGGTACTACCCACACCATCAACATTCAAATCAAAGGCCCCCCCAATTCATCGACACCTAGTATTGACTCCCTATCTATGAAAATACCAACCAAAAAATAAGTACTCCCCATGAAATAGCCAATAATAAGGGTGGCCCTACCCTTGTTTCTAGATCAAACCAAGTTCTTCCCCAGTCTAGAACCAATAAAAGTGGATTTATTACCTCTCCACAGACTTCCAACATAGAGTACATACCCATGTGACTACCTACCACTACACATGTCCTCTCTTCTACTTCATCATCATGAGTGGAGGCCCTCCATATTATCATTACATTTCATGTTGAGGTCCTTCCCAATCCGACATCAATAGATACTGATGTACTCCCCATATATAATCCATCCCCAAAGGATGTATTCCCCTATCCTACATCAAATATTATAGAGTTCCTCCCCATTCTGAAAATATCAAATCCTTGAATATCAATCTCAGTGTAGATGGGTGGATCATGAACACTGAATAAAAAACACAAGGTTATTCTGAATCATTACCAATAATGTTCTCTTCTGATAGTATAATGTTTAAGTTGATTCAATGATTAATCCTACACCCCATAGAAAATCATAAGAGTCCTGGGTATGAGCATATCAAGTAAAATTCATCATCTTTGAAGTTTTAATTATTGTGATTGATGAGTCCCTTCATAGGGACTTTCTGGAGGAAAAATATATCACTCCCTTTGAGGAACATGTGGTATAGTCATCTCATTCGTAACATGTTTATTTCTATACCAATACCAGAGATCATAGAGTGTTGTTCTAGGATTTGTTTTACAAATAGAACCTAGTGGACTCAATGATGACTTCTTCTACCCTCAAACATAATTCTGGGGAATGAAATCATTCCTATAAGTCTGTGATGATTCGGTCGACACCTCCTCAAAGAGACGACCAATCAAACAATGATAAGTTAGTTCATAAAGTAGTATCTACACCATCTAGACCAATCCCATATTAGTCCACATCCCATAAAATTATAGTTTTCTTGCTAGAATTGATTTGAGATTGGACTTACAAAAAACTGGGCCATATTTTTTGAATAGGTAATCTTATCACACACTCTTCATATGGATCATCTTTCTAACGTTTATGGATGAATATGGACCCCAACAATAATATCTTTGAGTCCCTTACACAGGACAAGGTCAAATTCCATCACTATACCATCTGGGAATTGACTTTCCATCTTAGGGATCGTTATTTGGTCAAGTATAGAATTCAGGATCTCATTGACGACACCGAGTAATAATGTCGCATGGTTGAGCTTGCAACACACCTAGTGGTGCATCATTTGGTATCACCCAACTACCATATGAACCTTCAATGAATATTCATCCATAGATTCATAGTTCTCTATAGAGTCATTGAGAAGGCTTCCTCACATGTGAAAATATGTGGTTGGGTACATTATGTCACACTCCTCTTTTGTCTCACCAAGGGTGCCCCTAATTCACATAGAGGAATTAAAGATAACCCCTCATGTTTCATAAAAGTTAATATTAAGGAGTTAAACTTCCCCGTGTATGGGGATACTATTATAAGATCTAATGAAGTGTACTATCCGACTGGGGTACTGAGATATCAAGTGGGCCCCACATAGGTGTTCTCATTTTCCTCCATTGTTTGGAACTCAAACTTTGGGAACAATATACATTTTTCCATGAAAGGAAGAATATCAATAAGGTCAATGTAGATATTCATCCCTTGGATCATCTTGATACTACACAAAAAAAATTGATCCTAGTATCTCTACCATGTAATAGTCTATGGTATATCTGAACCGGATCATTAATGACCACCTTTCCAACCAACCCCAAAATAACGGTGACCCTTAATAGGATCACATACCATCCCCATTGTGGTAGCATGGGAACCTGGAAGACCTTCATGGGACGTTTCCCATTATCAAGCCCAGGGATCCCATGAATCCTAATAGGTTAGAGACTGAGGTTTACGAAATGATATCATGGTATACATCACCAAATATACCCAAAAAGCCTGAGAATCTCCCTCATGACTCAAATCTGGATATTCAAAAAGATTATATATATATATTTTTCTATGATCCCCTGAGAATTACCATCATGATGAAAATTGATTTAATGTAATGGTAGTTTGGAATCCACAGTGAGATTGGAATCCCTTCTTTAACGATCTTTTAGTTTCTCCCACTACTCGTCTCAAATACATAGAAACACGATAAGTGAAAATCCCACACAATGTAATTTTTTAAAAGCCGTGGGTATATGATGTAACACCATAAGATTTCATAGTACGTTATTTCTTCAAAGTAATGTAATAAAATGCACTACACGCAACACTGAGTTCAAGCGCACCATGACATACCAAACTAGCTATTCAAAAGCGGCTATGAATAGTATTAACTGAATTTTTAACATTAAATAATCCATAGAATTTTAGAATCCATATTTTTTGTTTCATATAAATAATGTAGGAAAAATTCATTTTTTTAGATAAAAGAATTATTTTTAAAAAAATGCAATTTTAACGCCTTTTAATGGCGAATCATTTTTAAATCCAATATTTAAAACTTCTATATATTAAATTTTACAAAATAAACTTCTTCTTTAGAATCGGGACATAGGAATTTACTTTCAATAATCTTTTGGTGTTTGTCTGATAAAATTCATATTTGGGTGAATAGTGAAAAAAATATATTTTAACTGAAAAAAATATTTTTAATCTAAACAATTTATAGGGTTGAATTATAAAATTTAATGGTTTTGAGGTATAATTAGATTATATTTTTTCCATTTAATCCAATTTTGGTTATTGGAAGTAATTTCACTTTGAAATTGGACATAAACAAGTGTCAATATTTTGGTAGTTATTATTTCTTAAAAATACGCTTTTTGGTTTTGACAATGGAAAATAATTTTAAATTACTAAATTCAATTTATATGTTTAGAATTTGGTAAAATAGACTTAATTTTTGAATTCGGAATATAAAAATTAGCTTTGGGTGAATTTTTGGTATGTTTCTTAAAACATTCAATTTTTGATGAATAGTGAAAAACACTGTGTTATTGGTTAAAACTGACTTTTCAATTAAATAATAGTTAATTTTATTTAATTTTATTTTAGGGAAAAATATATACATAATACATATATATAGTCAATGTAATTCATTGGAGTCATTTTTTAATAATATTAGATATATAAAATTTTATTCAACTTTTCACCGTCTTTAAACCACCTCATAGGAGAATTTGAAAATTCGAATTAAACATTACATTACCGCTTCTATTAGTGGAATTTAAAAAATCCGATAGGCACTGTTGATATCAGTATGAAAAGGTTTTGTTCAATAAGATGAAAATATATTTTTTTGAATAATAATTTTTTACTTTTATTTACCACGGTTAAATGTAAATTGGGTAAATTAGGGTTAAAATGATATTATTATTACCCTAAAACATGTACTAATACTATTGGATAATCGTAATTCTACCAAAAAACATTATAAATAAAATATGATCCTTTAGGTCCACTTGGATTAGATTAGGACATTTATTATTAAATTATTTAAAGAAGAGTTAAAAGAGGTAATATCAATGTTTAATAACTTAAATATTTTTTATATAGGGTTATACATACGATAAATTAGACTGTAAATATTAATTAAAAATATAACCAGATTTCTTAAATAATGGTATTTTATTTTTAATTTTTAAATATTAAATAATGAAATTTATTTATGACGCAATAATGATGTAGTAATTACTGTATTAGTGAAAGATTAAAGTAATTGATATTATAAATATCCAAATAAATGTGATGTGAGACTTTTTATAAATTAAACTATATTTCTAGGTTAATATGAAATGTTATGGTTGGTTTGATAAATTTATTTTAAGTAATAATATTGTTATAAATTTATAAAATACAAAATACCAAATAGTGTCAAAATTGACATAAAATATTTTTTAAAACAAATATAATATTTTTAATTGATATAATAGTCCTAAAAATATAAGGTTAGGCTAAAGGACTTATATAATAATATATATGACATTAATGAACCAATTTTGTTTCTATTTGCATTTTATAGTATGTTTACTAACAATATAATATATAAATACAACGAGACATGTTAAATGTCAAACTATTTAACTAAGAGTTAAATATAAAAAATAAGGTTAATATAGTGATCCAATCCTGTCCAAAACCTATTGTTTAAGTGCTTTGCAACCCATAACCACCTTATACTTTAAATAATTCATTTTTGAGTCATTAGAAACCGAAAATGAATTTATTATAAAATAATATTTTCTATTTTTTCTAAGATGCCCCTCACCCCTCTTATAAAAGGGCACATCCCCTTCACTCAAATTAAAACATCCAAATCCATTTGGATCGGCCAACCTCTGCCCAAATATCGTCCAAATATTCATAAATTCAGTATAGAGGTCTTATTTTGGTTATAAAGACATCTTATGGAGCCCTTTTGATCAAATCAAAAGGAAGAACCCGAAAAAGAGGTAAATATTTCATCGCATCTTTCATGTTCCTTCCTTCTTGCACTTCCTATTACATTGTTGATTCCATTATAAAATAATAAATCCTTTATATTATATATAATGTGATTTTATTATAGAAATTTTACAACCATATTCATTTTTCTATCCATCCTATAAATGTAAATGTCACCATACATGCGTACATATGGATTACCATCTCCACGTCATGGTGTAGTTTGTTATTCAAACACTTCATTATTTGGATTGGTATAATATTGATTATAACTAATATAAATAATAAATATAACATGTTAATGATTATGTATATTTGATATATCATCCAATTTCATACTATTTCACCATCAATATAATGATATTGTCACTTGTGCGTACGTACAGATTACCGTCTCCACGACGTGTTGAGATTCTTTTCCACGTTCTCCATTCAATGATGATTATAAAATATATATGAAAATAATAAGTTTGTAATATATGACATAATAATTCTAATAGATATATATATATATATATATGTACATACATATATCTTATTGTCTTAGTTCCGTTCAATGTGATCTGAAAACGTAAACAGTGTTTATGCATACTTACGGACTACTGTATCCATAAACGGTGTTTTACATTTTATATATATTTATATTATACGTATTTATATTATAAATATATATGATATATAAATCATGTTTTGTATTCTGGATGTATTTAAATATTTATCTATGTGATACAATCAAGAGTAACAAGTTAAAACATGAATGATAAAGAAAGCGATTATTAAACTAAATGTTAATTTAAAATGGACATTATTATTAAATGGGTAGTACAGAGTCATAATTGAATCATTTATGATATCATAAATATTAATATTGTTCTTTTATAGTTTAATAACATACTATGGTCTTCAAACATGAGGTTAAATGTACCCTCGACCAAAGGAAAAAAGCAAGGTAATGGTTAACTTTAGAATCTCTTTATTATCTAAGGTTGTTATTATGTATGTATCTATAGGGAATTATTTATTATACATGTCCATGTTTCATGAAAGCGTTTTTAAAGGTATTTATGAAGGGGCTATTTTATTAAAACATCATTTTATATGTTTTAAATATTTATTCTTCTAAATCATTCTTATTAATGTCCATGTTTTCAAAATGGGTTTTTAAGGATTTATTTATATAGACATGAATGTTTTTAAAATGTTAATTCCATTCAAAAGATTCAATGTGGTATGGGAAACTTTGAATAAATAATTTATTTAAATTTCCTCCTTTCTAAATTGAGCGACTTTTAAATGTTTTCATGAAAAAAACATATTTCTCTCATAGATTTTACAAATCATTATCATCAATGTAAACAACCTTTGATGGATTTTAAATAAGTTTGAAGTTGATTTATTATGATACAAATAATCTATATTATATTGAATATTTTGTGATATGATTGACTGTGGATGTGTTATTTTTATACCACTCGTGATTTTTGGTTAAAGTATTTACATTTCATATGCTGGTTCTAATATGAATGTTTATGTTATGTTTCAACCTTTTTATATGAGAAATGTATTGGAAATAGTAAGTGATGGGTGGAGCCCGCTATATCTCCTCGATGGATCAGTATGTCTCATGAGACAATTAGATGTGGAATTGGCCGAGGCCTTTCCCAATTTGATATATGGTTTTGGCTGAGGCCTTAATCATTTTTAGATGTCTTGGCTAAGGCCATGACAAAATGATTCAGAATGTCTGGCATTATACATTCCCTCATTATGAATTTACTTATTACATGTGGTTATTTGACTAGTAGAATATCCCTGACTATGTTTTATTATGGCATTATTTAATCTTCTCATATTTCTACCATAATGTTTTCATGTTTATTATTTGTAAATGCGTGTGTCTTTAATTATTCACCTTGTAAATTGTTTCTGTTATCTTCCGCTAAATTGTTTAACCTTACTGAGAATCTGAGCTCACCACTTTCTATGTTTTCATTTTCACAAGATTCGAAGATTTGTATTTTTATTTATAATAAGGGTTAAGCTAGGGGATTAATGACGTTATCAAATGATCATTTATGTTTTTTTTATTTTCTAATGTGTAATGTAATGTACATGTATGTAATATTTTTTCAAAGACTACTAAACTGATCGGTATTTCGGGACTTGATTACTTGTAATAATGCCAATGTATTAAAATAATGCACCGACTCTAGGTAACTGGGGTCATGGTGTAACATAAGAAATTAAAGCACCCCATGTCATAAAAAATCCATCTTTAATACCTTTCAATGGGATGGGATAGCCTCTACCACAACTTTTCCAAATCATCTCAATGTGTGGACCCAAGTCAGAGAGAACATAGTAGTAGAAAGAATAAAATATATAATTTTTTTTCAGACATTGGAATTTAATGCATTCATCATGAATGGATAGTTACCCATTGGATCTATCTCTCATTGGGAAGACCTCCATATGTAGTTTCTTTACCAATTCAGTTCCACTATGTGAAATAAAAATATTGTTTACAACATAAAGTGAATCAATATTCTAGAAGCCTCTATAAAAGAATTAAACATCACATTTAATGGCCTCATGTTCATGCTTTCCAGGACACTAAATCTGGATCAGATACTAACAATGTGGGTGGGTAATGTTAGACTGAATTATTTCCCACCCTCTTCATATATAATTTCCAAGATGGATTATGTGATTTCTCTGACAAGGATAAACCACTATAATAATTTATGCATCAATGGATGTAGATGTGTCACATGCCTCTTTGAGAACCTGCATAAATAGACAATATAGATTATATTGGTGTCATAGATCGGTAGGGAACCTAGTGCTTCTAGATATATTTCCCATAGAGGAACATAAATCACAACCTCATTGGGGACATCATCTCCATCATACATCACCTCAACAAATATATAATTAAAAAGAACTAGCTTGTTACGAACCACCACTCATATGAGAGAATGTGGATCCATCACCATATCAATCTCCAGACCCTATTGACTGCAAAGATCTAAGGTGATCCTTTATAAGAAATAGAAACCAATCCTAATCCACTTTAGAAGTCAAGGTTCCTATTTATTTTGACAATTCCCTAGGATAAATAATTCTGAAGCTACTAGAATATTGGAAGCCTAATGAGGTGGAGCACAATGATTTCTGTGACCAATTACCTTACCAAAATATACTTCAGAACACACTCAAGAAATGTTATATGTTCTAGGATTTGTTGTAGGACCATATGAAAAAATGGAATAGTTAGGTTTGGAAAATTTCCCACACAAGTGGCCCACATATCTGTTGAGACCAACTTATATTATGATGGTTCTGATGAATTAATATAGGTTTCTAATCACAAGACTCAAATTTATGATTGATGGTTGGATCATAGAGTATTTTCTCACTGCAAGAGTGTAGTATGTTACTCTGTAGGCTGGCTTGAAGATCCTAGTATCATTTCCCCATATTAAGTTACAATTTTTTTATCAACCACATAGCCTTCAATGTATTATAAGTGTAGGCACCAACAACACAAGGGAATGAAATGTCCCCCATTGCTTCCAAATTCATCCTTTATCCACGGAAACTTCATACCTCTGAATATGTTAATAATACCTATATTTCATTAAGTATTCAGAGAATCCTCAAGTGATGATTGGTAGTGTGCATTTGGAAATACCATTGAATGTTACGATCACTACATTGTCCACGATGATGAGGAAAACAATCAAATCCATCCGAATTTCCCTATACAATTTCTCCAAAGAAGAAGGAGAGAAATAAAAAACTATAGAATCCTCAGTCTATTTCTCTATGGTAGGACATTCTTACGAATAAGACTAGATCGAAGCAGCTACATAGTGCTCAGAAGGAATATTTCTTCTATACCAATCCATTATATTCAACTCCACTAATGACCATACATGTTGATCAGGTAGAACATTCATTGCCGCATTGTGATCCACCTTGTTTGAAAAGGTCTCATTCAACAGATAGTCTGTAGATCGATGTTTGGGGTAGTTTTTTTAGGAATAAAAGTATATTTACAGCACTAACTAAAATTGCATTATTTAGTTACTATTTATGATCATGTTTATTTCCATGGACTAACCCCCTCTTGGTAGGAATGTCCATATAGTGTGGAATTATAAAATTATTAATAACATCACCATTTTTACTATAATTATCTTAATCCATGAGGATATACTTCTTTGTCATGATATACAAAATCCCATGATGAATACTTGGAAATACCTCTCTAGTTCAAAATAGAGGATGGAACTTCAAAGACATTCTATACTAAGGATGTTGAGTTGTAATTTTTCCAAGACATCATCTCCCCCTGAATGGAAATTGTGGAGTCCCACATGTAGGGTCACATCCACCCATTGTGCAATACTATCAAATTAAATGTCATTAAGGCATGTTTCTATCTAGATGACATAGATTTCAGGATCAATATAATCTTCAGATGAATTCTCCACATGCTAGGACTCATAGAAGTACACATTATCCCCTATAAAATATGGATTTAAGGTTTATAAAGAACCAATAAAAGGACATTTGGAAGGAACCGTTGTAATAATCTATTCAGATATTTGGTAGAAAAAATTAAACTGGTGATTTTCTCATAGGACATGGTTAATAATGAATTATTGGTTAGGAAATACCAACATATTCCTGTATTAGTTTCCCCTTTGTACAACCTATCCTACATTAAATCTCTGAATGGTTGAGTAGCAATGATGAAAGGTGAAGCATCTCCCTTTTTCTTCACTGAGGCTGGTTATATAGAATATTACTATTACCAGAGAATGAAAAATATAGTTTTTGACCATTGATGTTGATAACAACTATATCACATCCAACTCATGAATAGATAAGGATGAAACATTATTCCTCTTGATTCATCTATAAGAGGATATAATACTAGGCATGTGGAATTTATTTATTGTCTATAGGAAGAAAGGGAATCATGTTCCTATGTATATAAAATGACTGATGATTTCCTCATACTCATATATAGGCCAATCTCATGTGAAACTAGAGCCCCCACAACTTCCAAGTACTGATAAGTTCAACCCATGACTAAAACCATAAGTTAGACACTATTTATTTACCAAGCCAGGATGAACAACCAAAAACTCACCCATCATCATTACATTGATTTGAATCATGGACCTCATTGTGAAAGGCCTAATAAAATAGGATTGACGTCCTAAATAAAAATGTTTTCAAAATAACACATGAATATCAATAAATATTTTACCTCTTTCAAAGTAGTAATCATTATTTCACCATAATCAGTCATCCTCTATGAATCGCCTCTTCATAATGCTTTCTCTACCTCATACAGTTATAATGATCTTGAAGACACACCTCCATAATTTGAATGGGGTGTATCTGGAACATTCTATGATCTAGTTCTGCTAAACCATTATACCATGGTTGATCTGAATCCAACACTGATAAATGTATCCATTATATAGAGTCAAAATAGTAGTATGTGGATTTCATGAAGTAGCACCGTGATTTGTTTTCCGAAAGATATAATGAAATTCCATCAGTATACTTCTAAGTTGATATCCACAATCATTATCTACTAGTAAAGCATCACAGATTGAAACAACCTACCCAAAAGATGTACCCTTCACATGGTCCCATGGTGGATTCCAAAGATGACATGATTATCGAAGAAAAAATCCTCATGGATGTTATATACTCCATGTTGTTTGAAAACATTTTCCCAATCAAGAAGAATAATATGGAGATAAAAGTGTATATTGACTTCTAGGATATCAACTAGTGCTATCAAAATCATGATATTCCCTTCGATTTAATTTTTCTTGATAGACAAAATAGCTTGGTTCCAATAAATCTCCATTATTTATTGGTATTACGGTTACCATGAATTTTATTTAGAATAATGAAATGTTTCGTAAAGGATGAATTCCCAATTAATATAATAATAAAACTTAATTTTAAATTTCAATTTTATATTTTCATCTTTAAAAATATTTGTATTGTATTAAAAAAATATAAATTTATTCACCTAATAATAAATTATCATAAAAACATGTCAACATGGTATCAAAATTAATTACAAAGAGTCTACTCTAATCAGGAAACATCATCCTCAAGTCTCGATAGGTCATCTAGGAGAACACATAATTTTCCCCACCAAAAAGATCATATGAATCAATAATTTAAATACTATAAATACATTACAAACAAAACATCATATTTAAAGGTAGTGTACCCTACATTTTTAGACATTTTTAAAACTAGAGTATAGAAAATTCAAAGAAAAAAAGTACATCATTATCTTGGAATATACTATATGCTGAGTGAGTTAATTTAACAACTAATACAAATATATTTCTTAACAAAAAAATATTAAATTTATTGGTACACATGGTCTATAACAAAAATCATGAATTTTACATCTTGTTTAACCTGAAAGACAAAAATTCAAAAATATTATGAATCTAGTAATCATGGATTCTTAATTATAATCATTGTAGGTACTATATTTTATTAAATATTTCAACCATATAGTTGGGTATGTTTCTAGTTTGAAATAACACCAGTTATTGTATTTATAATAATTCATCTTGATTGTGAGGAAGAAACCTATTCTTGAATTATCTACCTACATACTTCATAAATATGGGAGAGTAATAAAATTTATTACAATATGGAATGGTCTCATCAATTTTGGGTATATATTGTAACCGAATAACCAACTGTTGGATACAAATATGGAAAATTTCCAATATGATTATTTAATAATACTTATTCTATAGAAATATAGTTTGTTATTATAATAGTTTCTTTTAATATAAAATTAGTTAATACATTTTTATGGGGGATAAAACAATATCACGATAGACACTATGAGTACTTATGACAAAATCTTTAATGGAATAAGTTGGTGTTATCACTATAATGAAACTAGAAATTCTAAACCAAACCCAAAACCAACTTGGTTTAGTGTCGTGCCTCCATTGGGATTACTAAAAAACTGAATACATCAGGATGATATTTCCCAATAAAAATAGAGTATATCAAACAAAATTTTAGAAAAATTATAAAAAAATATTTTTTTTAATATATTGAAAATTTCAGAAATAATTTCATTACTAAGATAGAGTAAAATTTATCAATACATCAATATATTATAAATATAAATTATTAAATACTCAATGATTATGCAAGTTACAAAATTTATCATTCATTTTTATTTTAAGACATCTAGTATTTATTCATTTTCAAATATGTACTCCAAATGAAAAATGAAGAAGTTTCATTAGCTCATCAAAAACCCAATACCCAAGCATTATAGGAATCCTCTATGATACCAAATGAGAATTGATATGTACAACAAGAGTTACTAGTTATTGATGCATGATGTTTTGAAAAATTAGATGATATAGGAGTTATTAAACCACAAATACACATAATCTCAAGGACTCATGAAATCATAAAATCAAGACCCCCAAATACCTATAAATTAATAAATGGAAACTAATTTACCACACAACTATTTATTAATCATTAAAAATATCTGATAAATAAGAAATGAGCTTTCATTACTTGTATGTGATCTACCTTAATCAATTTTTAATTTCACTCACCCGTCATGAATAGGATGGGTTTTACCCCACAAAAATGGAAATTCCTATAAACGGGTTTGGTATATAATTTAGATTAAGAGATAACAAAAATGATACTTATAGTTATGGTTCCATATATAATAAAAAAAATGTAAAATCAAAACTAGAATAATTAATCTTCATCGTTCCTAGGAGGATCACTGATATGTTCACTATTCTTATGATGAATGATTTCCTAATATTAAATTTGTATATAAATTTTTCAATTTAAAATCATACATTAAGTAATATTGATTTTTTATGTTTTTTTATCTTATTCCATAGACAAAAAATTCCACCACGTTTTGGTTGATAAATTGGTGTGTTATCGGTAAAAATAACTATGTATCCCACGACACAAGATTGAGAACAACCCATTGGTTTAATGGTTCTTTTTAGATCATAATTATCACTTATCCTGACAATTAACATTGATTAATATAAGCTATACAATTCATGATACCTTTTATACCTCAAAATTAATAAGTGAGATCCTTATTAGGGCCTTATGATTCTCTTAATAGTGTGACACTAATGTGGTAACTGCTAAAAGATCTAGGATAAGAGTATCCAAAATGAGGGAAAAAAATTTCTTTCTATAATGCAATATAAATCTACATATGATATACATGGGAACATAAGACCACTATATGTATTTGGAATGAAAAGATATTTCATTTTACTTCTTTCATTAACATGTAATAAAATTATAATCAAACATATTCCATCATAGAATCATTATATTCTAAGTATAATTATTTTCTTAAATCCCATTAAATTAAAAAAATAAAATTGTATTATAATAGTGAATAAAACATATTTAGAATGATTTTATAGATATCTTGTTTGACAGACTCATGCTTAATTCTATATTCATGGTTTTTTTCAAGAGTATACCATTAATCCCATGTTGTAAGGACTATAGACTCATGTTTATATGTTTATTCCCTATTTTAGTCATAAATTCTTAATATATTCATTTAAAAGATACTTTTATGAATTTATGATTATAATTATTTTATTTAATTTTATGAAGATTAGTATTTTGATGTAGGTTATTACATATAGTAAGGAAAATAGGCACGTACTAAGGATGAAATATATATCACCAATAATATTATACTAGAAGATAATCAAAAAAATAAAAGTAGTTAGTTAAAATAGAAATTAATATATAAAATAAATCTTAGTAAATCAATGATCATATAGTTGGAAGATTATATGCTAAATCTTACTAAATTAATAAATCCCCAAATTAAATTCATTTCATATGATTGGAAAGTGGATGTCACTCTTAAACAACTTTATCAATAAAGGGAAAATATAATTTGATTCCTATGTCCATATATCTTGGCCCTATGTTTTTTTCATATATTCCATGCTTTACAATTACTCAATCAACATATCTTGGAAAATTAATTCATATTGAAGAAATTTCAAAAAAAAATCAATATTAGGGTGTAGCCATCTTCATATTAATTCATATGATGTCATTCAATGATAATTAACTCAAAATATAATTATTTGACTAGAGTAACAATTGTTATGGTAATATCATTGATAGATCCCCTGATATATAGTAAGATTATATCCCCCCTATATTTATAAGGGTTATAAGAACATTTTAATCCTCTAATAGACATTACAAATAATTTTTCATCCTATGATGTTCATATAAATTCATGTAATTGAGTACTAAAGATGAATAGGAACCCAGAACGATTACTGTAACCATGACTCCCCAATAGTGTGATAAATAAAGTACATTCACAAAAAATATCATAATTTTTAATGAAATCTATTAAAATAAAAGGATAGGATCATAATTTTCTTGTTCAATACTATAATTTCCCAAAATCCACTATAATTACAAATAATGATTCATGATGGATGCAATAATCTACTAATTACATATATGAGGATAATATTGAAAATTGTTCAATTAAAATTAAAATTATAAGTTATAATTTATAAAATATATAACTAAAAGTTTACTTATTAAAAATCAATCAATAAATGAACATATCAATTAATATTAGGTATTGAATACATACTTTTAGAGAAAAGTATTTTTCATAAAAAAATTCAATAATTGATCCAACAACTTATTTTGAAGCCCCATAATTTATGGTTTCATCATAAGGATATAAATATATTAATATAGCTTGTGAAGATGAATAATTCAAGAATGTCAGAGAACTTCATGGAATATATTTATATACGGTGATTTAATTTATCAAAACAATTATACAAAATCATTTCAAAGGGAGATACAAACCATTGGGATGAACCTCCATAGTTAAATAATTCAATATTAAGTGGATAAATTTTTTTAAAACTCACGAAAAATATCATAAAACTTTACTGTCATCAAAATAATTTTCTCCAAATATAAATAATTTACATTTTTTCACAATCAATGGAAATTAATATTTATGGATAATTATGAATATTTAGCATTTTTAATTCCCTTCATCATGAACTCAAAGTTGGTCTTGGTAAAATAATGAAATTTCATTAAATTCTCATTTGTTAAAATCATTGGTGGTTCGAAGGAATTATTGGGATCTATGTATACATCAAGTGATTCAATTAAAATTCAACAATAATATTTATAATCATTATGATGTTATTTGAGAAATGAGTAACCATTTGGTGGGATTAATATTATCACTTTTTTTCAACATCCTTAAAAATATCTATTAATATATAATGTTTTGATATTACAAATATAGGGAAAACCTCTTATTAAATATGTAGAACCAATTATTTGATTCATCGCGATCATATTCTCCAACATGTATGATGTTGAAAATAAGAATAACCTATACTATGTTAGTAGTAAAATATTTGACATTTAGAGGTGATTAAAATTTAGTTTTAAAATTTACATTCACTAGTCATTGATGAAGAAATGATTCATCATTATCTATAACATCATGATATACACTTGGGTGTTAGTAAGGATCATTTAAAATATATTTGAATTTTTCCCATTCCTTCCTCCATTCATAATAGTTCATCTTGGATATGTAAATTTCAATATCATTAGAATTATTATTTCTTTATTAGTTTATTCATTTATTTTTGAATTTTATATTGCATTAATAAGGTAGATTATCAAATACTTGTCATAGTTTTAGTATTGTACTTTTAGATTCTAGTTTCCTAGATAAATATCTTAAGTTGCATTGGGGTAGTGAATAATGGAATCAATGTATGAAAAACCAATTAAATAAAAAAATATTTTCATCTATTTACTAATTTTGTAATACAATTTAGTTATGACTTTACTAAATGATAATATTATATTAATTTTACTATTTCAGTTATCTCAAGATGTTATATTAGATAATGTCCCCTTATTCCCTATGGATATGGATAGGGATTAAATGGATATCCACTTTACAAATCAAAGAGTGGCATTCATGTTTTTTAGAAATTACATAATGCTATTTAATAAGGCTGACAACATAATACCTTAGCATGAGTCCTTATATATAATAACTAAAAAAGCAATGAACATGATGTATAAAAAAATAGAGTACCATTATAATGTACCTCTACATTAAGAATAATCTATAATAGAGATGGTTGATGGATTGAGAATTTTTTTATCCTTTGTGACCATCCTTTTTCCAAGAAATTTGACTATAAATTTCACTTTGATAGGGTCTTACTTGGTTTCATGGATTGAGAAGAGATCCACACCGTGATAGATATAGTGGATGTCTTAACCTATTTTGTACCTCAAATATGGACTAATATTCCATAAAAATGTGCACATTATATATTCTGATACATCAATTATGTTAAACAATATGAAAATTATAATTATATTTCATATGTCATGTAAAAATAATTTTATTCACCAGCACAAGATGTTTTTTCAAACTAATATGTTAACATAAAAATTCCTTATATCAGGAATAGTTTTAAGGGAAGAATACCATTCATGCAATAATATTTATTTAAAAATTGTTCATAACAATTCTCAATTATTCTAAAAATAGAACAATATTTTTATACTAAAGGATATTTCGACAATGAAAATGATAATTTTAATATGTAAAATTTTATCACTATTTCATGAGTCCATCACCAAATTATTATGAAATTACTCTATGTTTTGTTAATCTAAATTGAAATAATTTTAACGATTCCCAAAACATGGCATATGAATAAAATTATAAACGTATATATTCAAATCGATAAATAGATTCAATCCACAAGACACTGTAAAATATCCTTTATTAAATTGAATACTTACTTCTGGATAATATATATAATAATTATCCTGAATATCACACAATTACCCTTCACTCTAAAATAGTGAATCTTAATTTATTACTTTTTGTAAAGTTATTGTTTTCATAATTTTTATCGCTCTTAATAGTTAATTAGGGACGATAATTAAATATATTTTATCACTAATCATGTTAATGAATTAGAATAAAATAATAAAATAAATTTATATATATTTTTAGAACCTCTATGTCAAATATAATAGAGATGGATAAGAATTTAACAAGAAGTATCAATTCCATCATTCATCATTGTGTAATTAATGTTTTCTGTATGTCCACTATTTAAACATTGCAAGAAGCCTATAAATATGGATCTAGATTATAATGATCCGTAAAAACTAAATAATTTGTACTTAAACATAAAAAAATCCATTAACATGATTAATGGAGATAATATAAAACTCCCCTGACTTAAAATTTTCCTGAGATAAACATCTAACATATTCACGTTGGCTTCCAAATATTTTGGAAATGTGAATCTAGATTTCATGACATAAATTATATGTAGAGTCAATATAATCTATATAATGAATGGTCATTGGTATATGGTCATAAACTATACTATACATAGATCTTTATAACATTAATATAAACTATATTGTATATTCTCCATGTATAAAATCATTTAGATACCCTACATGTGATCGACCTATAAGACCATAAATTACTCAGAGTCTCCTATATCATTTGAAAAAATTGCCTCATATAATATCCCATTCAATTTAATAGTCTATAGTGTATAATTTCCTTATTCATGTAATATTTTCTACACGGGTCTTACATTTTAACACTATATTATTACATCCACATAAATTTTCCCTAGTATACCATCCATGTTTCCCCCACTTTCTAATGTAATATTAGAATAATCCCACCATTCCAAGAACTATATGTGTCATGATTAAATTTCCTATAAGTTTTGTAACAAGTAATTAAATACCTATCTTGGTCCAATATATAAATTTAATTTTTAACCATCCAATATTCCCCCATGGTGTAGTGGATTAAACCCATTTTGTAAATGTTATATCAATTTTTTCTAACATGGGATTCCATTTTTCCATATCAATATGTTTTATGAATGATCCTATTTTTTGAAAATATAAATATATAATTATATAATATAAATTATCTTGTAAATAATCAATAAACATTGAGGTAACCTTATCCCCATTTTTGAATAACATGTGTCATGACTTCTATAATTCTAGGATACATTATATAATCTTGATAACCTATACTATAGTAATCCATAATTTTCACATCCAAATATATCTTCCTAATAAACATAGTGTACCAATAAACTATATCACATTATATTTTCATCCATTTACCCTACCTGTGATTGATATTTCAACATGATATGTTGTGACATCTAGTTCTCCCAATTAAAAACCAACCATAAATTAGTCATTCATCTATATATCTCATTCATCATAAAATATAGGCTCAATAGTTCAGATTCAGATTTTTTTCATATATCATACACATGGAAATTTTTTATACCCCTTTTCAAGAATAATATATGGCTTCATACCATTCTCCAAATGATGTGTATTCTCAAATGGGTCATTTAAACAAGATCCATTTAAAAAATAATCACCCATTTTTATCTTCTTTAATCAGTTCATGCAATGATATTTTATTTTTCATAGTTTAAAACATTATGATCACCATTGATTATCACTCAAAAATATATATTTAATTTAGGAATTCTGTATTTTAGTTTTTACATACCTTTCATAATGATTATAACAATCATAATTAATCTAATAGCACCCCTTTAAGGGTAAAAATGTATTTTCCTTGTTTTCATCCCATATAAGACCATTCATATGAAATAATTTATCTTAATGATGTTATTAGATAACCTAATATTCAATTAATATTAATATGGGTCAGAAATATTCTAACAAGGTTATCCTCCACCCTCGGTATTTATATACAGTTGTATAGTAACAAATAAATCATTCAAATGTCTTCTGAGATGTTCCAATCATTTCCATTATATAATAAATTATTAAATTAATTTATATATATAATGACTTTATATAAATCCTTCATCATCATATTGTTCAATTTAATGAAAATATTTTAGGCACATTCACCTCAATAGATTTGGAATAAATTTTCCACTTTCTTCCTATGGGTTTTCACACATATATTATTTTAATTCACATCAGATTAATTTTACTAAACCAATAAAATGAATTCATCATTAAATAAGCCCTATATGATTTTTATTTCTACAACCATAATCTATGTGAACATTTCCAGTTGTGATTTCATATATTATTGTGTTATATATTAATAATCATGTCGAGTTGATTATTCCCTTCAGAGAATACGAAAACTCACTCACCTTTTTTCAAATTTGTATAACATAAATCATCAACTAATTTTCTTATGTAATGTTCTGTAGGAATAATAATTATCATTCTTTGGAAAATATTAAATTTCCCTAAGTAAATTTTCCTAGATAATGGTCCATCCATAAGATGTAAAACTAAAAAAATACATTTCTCTCATTAGGTTGAGTCTTGAAATTTGAAAATTGATAAAAATTATATTATTTACTCATATATAAAAATATAACATGGTTCATGAAAAATTAATATTTTATGAATGGAATTTGAAAAAATCCCTTTTTGGTTTATAACGTTTCGAGGGATAAATAATAAAAAGACAAGTCTTTACCTACAAATGAATTCCCCTTTAAGGATTATTAATGTGTTGTCCATGATTGAAAATGCCACAAATCCTATAAGGGATAAAATATTTCAATTGGTAAAGTCAAATTTTTTGGAATGGTCCATTAATATCATAAAAAAATATCATTTCACTATTACTTAAATATAATGGTTTATATAATGCATGAAATTTATATAATGGTCAAATTACTATGTAGATGAACACATATTTCACATTTTGAAATTCATGTTATCCATTAGTGGGAATTTATCAAAAATAACCTATTCTCTACCTCATACCAGAGTGGAATGGGCATGGTTTATGATGATGGAAGATATAATTTATATCTAGCCTACCTATATCCATTCACGATAAAAATATATAATAAAATTAAATATCAACTGTCCATTATCAAGTAGTTTAACCCCACCCTATGGTGATTTAATTTGAGCTACATATCCTTATCACATAGACCTATTTGGAAGCACATAACAAATAATTTACTATGTTGATTTAATAATTTCATATTTGATTCAAGGGTCTTCAAATTGTGATTTATTTTTGTCCTTTTCTACTCACTGGTCATAATAAAAAATAATATAATATTTATCATTATGTTTTTTTACATAATATTGATAAATAATTTTGGTTAAAAAAAGTTTATGAAATAAAAAATCATATGCGAGTAATTACTGTTATGTATTTTTATGAAAATTAGTATAGGCCAATCCATAGCATGGAGATTGTATCTAGTTGTTTAAAATGTGTTAAGAGTATTCAAATGACTTGAATACCCATATATGGTATGGTTGAGTGATTAATTATGTTGAATAAATGATCTCTCTTAGACAATGAAACCCTAATGATGTATAGATAATTACACAATTTAAGTTTCATTATCTGATCACATCTTTTATACCCATTTAATAAATCATTTAATTACATGTTGGATAGTTTAATGGGTTTCATATGGATCATAATTTTCTCTGAAACCATAACTTTATTTTGACAGATTCCAATGATATTTATATCCATTCATTGGATAATTATTGATATTAATATAACAACCTGGTAGAATATTGAAATTTTTTTAGTTTTCCACATCATTAAAATATAAATATTGTTTTAATGGTTGGGGCCGAAGCCTCATTTTTATTATTAAATCAAAGCAAAGACCTCTTTTAACTGGGTAGAGGGAAACCCATTACATAAGCCCTATTATTTATCATTCATGGTAGTCAATGAATATGAAGGTTAATAAAGAACATTTTTTAAATTTATCTCATCTCTAATGGGTGTTGACATCTCTTGTTTTTTCTTTATTAACTTTATAAAAATTTATTTCGTTATTGGATTATTTATCTTGGGTATTCTCCACTACTTATGTTGATTAAATTAATTACATGGAAAGGGTATCCCATTTGAGTGATTCCCCCACATTATCAAAAATGATAGTTATTTACAATTATGTAAAACCCAAACTTGAATATGAAAAATTGGCCAATGAGTATATAAAACCGGGTACATGAGTTATCGTTTTTCATTGATAAAGTGATTAGGATTATTTTCTATAAGGATTTTAACATAAAACCTGTATACTGGATCCCAATGAATAAAAAGGTAAATTTGATATTGTAAATGAAGTGTTACTTCCATAAACCACTTTGTTTGAATCTTGAATCATGAAAAGATATTTCAAAAAAATCAGTTTCAATGGTCACTCCATCTCTATACCCATCTTATATATAGTTTAATCATCCATGCGATGTTCCATGAAATGAATCTTTTTTAATATAATTAATATAATTCATCATTTTATCTTATAACATGCCAAATTAATTATACCCTCAAATAAAAGAAACACCAACATACGAAATACGATAAGTCAACCATATTATAATTTCAAACATTAGTTGAGTTTCATGAACTTATATCCATATAAAATATGATTGAAAAAATTCCCCCAGATATTTTTCATCAACTACAAGAACGTCCCTATAATATCATTATCATCGATCACTGATGATAACACTTCATCAATATTAATGGATTTTTAAAATGAGATATTTCTTTTTACCCAATCATTTAGGTCATTACCTTGGTACTTTGAGTGACAACATTATAATGATCATCCTCCTCCTCATCAACTCATTTTATTTCATGGGAACTAGGACACAAATAATACAAATTCGAAAATCATTTCAATGAAATATAATATGGAATTGTAGTTGGGATAAGGGTATATTTTATCAAATAGTGGTTTATTTTTGAATGTGATTCACTCCATAATTTCATTATTCATATATCTAGATTTAAAAGGTTCTTTCTTGGGGATAATAGATACTACTATAACAACTATGTACTTATAAAATATTTTTTTCCATTTTAAAAGTTAATATTTAAATTCATTATAAATGAATATTGAAATATGTGTTAATTATATAAATTTTGAAATATATAATAATTTGATAGTATCATCAAATATGAAATTATAAATAAAATTTATTTATCATTTAATTGAAAATATATCATATTTATATCATGGAATATGTAAATAAATGTTTTAAAAATGATAAGTTAATTGTCTGTATTTTTTTGAATCATATATTATTATATAACATTTTATAGTTTATTTAAAGAGAAAATAATTATCTTGAAAAAATAAATTCCAAAATTAAAAAAATCATGTAATTATAAGATAATATTATGAGACCTTAATTTTTTACTCAAATTTTCGTAAAATCTATTGTGATTTTAATATCAAAATTTTTAAAATAAATTATGAATTTAAATAAGAATTAAATTTATCATATATAATAAATTGTTGTAATAAAATTGAGCTCATTTTATAATTCTAAAAATCTTTAAATAGCGAGGAATATTTTTTTGGTTTTTTCTAAAATAGTTTAATACTTGATGAATAGTGATATACAGTAATTTACAATATTTAAAAAATACCCAGATTAATGAGTCATAAATGACATATGGCTGGTGAAATCCCATAACCACAAACTCTCCATGATTTATTTATTATATTTCGTGATGAGTTTCAAACTATTAATTGTTTTCAGAAAAAATAATAGAATAAAGAATATAATAATTAAAAACCACCCCTATTCTCAAAAATAAATTCTACCCCTCACCATGTGTCTCCTCACACCCCCAACGACATTGATATTGACTTATTTCTACCAAATTTCCTTAAAAATACTCTAACAAATTTCCCAAATGTTTATTCTAACCAAAAGGGAAGAACAAAGGGCCTTATGGATGTTCATGAGGATAAGAATTCAAGGGGACAAATCTTCTTTCAATTTCTTTTATTTTCTTCTTCAATACCAACCTAACATCATCAATGTGTAATAATAAATCCATTATCATATTTGTACTATCATATGATTGTGTTAATGTAATATCAACCATCAATCCTCTCATATTATACACTTATTCTAGAAAATCAAATCATAGTGTGTAACATGTAGATCCATAGCCTTCATGGACATCAAGTTTACAATATCCTATACCACCTTCAAGACTTGTCAGAAAATAATTATTGTGGTACAATAATATTTTATGAGGCATATTATAATTTATAAAATGCACTGAAAAGAATGTATACACTATATTAAGTAAAATGATATAACTTCGTGAACGTCATAAAAACCATCCAAATATATTAATTCATTTCTTTTAATGTTTTATTTAATGAATCATACATATATATTAAAAAATGATATATGGAGTAATTTTAAATTCTAGAAACATATTAAAATCATTTCATTCCACTTCTATATATTTCCTTCCGTTTGACATGAAAATCCATAATGATCCAACAATGGAAACCCTGAAATAAACCCAACCAAAACAATGAATATAACAAAATATAAAAAATAAATGGTTAGAAAGAAGCTATAATGATATTAAATAAGGAAATATAAATACTAATATATATTCATAATAAATAAAAAATCCTCATTAAACCATTATACAGGAGTATTGAAAACATTTTACAGATATCGAACCTGATTTCGAGGTCTTTTCATTTAAAAAAGAAATATTGATATCTAATTTAAAATAAATTAAATGAATTATTATTTAATATATACAACAAGAGATTATTTACCAAATTCCATTAGTCATTATAATTTAATAATTTTTTAAAATATTAAAAATTAATTTTTAAAAAATATTTTTCTTTTTATGTGAATAATATTCTGTTAAAATAATTTCCTTTTCTAGATGGAATTTCTTCTATGGTGACTGTATTCCAATTTTTTGATTACATTATTGTTCTTGGGAAATTTTTATGATAAAAGGGTTTTCCATTATAAAAATATCATTTTTGGGTCCTTTATTTCCCACTAATTCATTGGTTATGTTGAATATTTACTCTAAGGGTTATTCAAGCTATTACATTGACAGTTATGTTATAAGGTTGTTGTGAGGGTTATATTGAATTTTAGCCATGAAGGTTACAAATACTATTGTAGTCAAGAAAGTAAAAATCATAGTGACTTGTGGTAATAAAATTATTCCCTATGTTACTTAAATAGTTTATTAATGTTTTCTTTTTTTATGAAAATATCTTATTTGAAAAAGTTAGTATATGATACTTTATGGATGGGATGTATATCATTGTGAAAAATATTTAGAATGCTTATATGTATTCATGGATTTATAGTTTTATTCCTTTTTTTATTTCCATTATTGATATTTTTTTCCTATTCCATGATTTACATTTTTTTTCATAGGGTTTAAAGATTGTTAAAAGAAATAAAGAAGCCCATTTGAATGTTGTAAAAACATTAAGATGCAGAATTCGGATTTTATTAAAAAAAATTGTTTCCAACGCTTTCAAAGATCACATCTGTTCAATTGGATGACACACTTTTTTCATGCATTCCCTCTTTCCTAAGGCGGGAATCATCTATCGCTTATTCTGGGACATTTTATCTTCGATCTAAATGAGATGATGGTATGTCGGTTCCTATTTCCTTGGATTTCTCTATGGAACTCGTTGCCTAGTCCATGTATCACTCACAGTAATAATACATTGTACGCGAAACTCTTCCCTTTTCCATGTTATCATGGATTCCATTTAATTATGCTACTTTTGGGAGGACATTCCAATGGGTCAAGTCAGGGCAACAACCACTGGTAGGGTTAGTTGTCAAGTTGGACATCAGTAGCTTTGTCTTTACACTGGAACACAGATGTGTATGTGATTATTCACCTTATAATAGGGCTTCTTGAGGGAATGGTATCCCAATTTATCTCACATTAAATGCATGGAATTATATTCCATATGCATGTCACTGATGTTTTCCTCAACTTCCCATGGTAAACATAGGGTATTCCATGAGTTTAACATCTAGCGGAGAAAGATTAGACTATTTGGAATACTTATAAGAGTTTATTGGAGGGGAGAAACCCCAAGAGGGATCACCTGAGAGACCTATTAGATAGGCGAATCAAAATTCCTAATGAAGACCGATCTGACGATGCATGGGTCTCTATAAAGAAGACACCATGGTTTACTATTATAGGGTTTGAACCTAAAATATTCCTATGAACCCTATCTAGGAGATAGGGATTCAAACCCATATAGTTTGAAGGGGTGATAAATTGAGTTTTTCACAGAGCTCGATGACCTGGAGATGTTTATGGGGCTTACATATGGTTGGTAGCCCAATTTCTACTAGGATCAGCGAGAATGTGGGTGACATGATCTCACTGGGATGTGGTGGCCCATGTAAAAATAATGATGTATATGAATGGTTGTGAGAAGTGGAAAGAGGATGAGATGGAACCTATGTGAGGATGAAAATGTTGTTGGGATTGTTACTCAAAGAGACCTCCTACGTATCCAGGTGGAACGTAATCTAAGTCCACATAGTTTGGTGGGGTGATGGGACACCAGAGGAGGGGGCCATGAGAATGGTTGCATGGATGGGATCCTGAGGAAGTATAAAATATGGGTTAGGGCGTGACCTGCATAAAACACATATGATCTATTTTAAGACCACTATGTGACATGAGTGATGAGTTTTAACCTCAGGGAGGATTCTAACATATCCTCGTGGAAGGGAATCAATATCAATGGTGTCCAGTATGGGGGTAGAGAATCTGGGTGTGCGCATAGGACAACAACTCAATGACATACTAGGGCTTACGCGTGGTTAGTATCCCAGGTTGGTCTGAAGCCTACAGGGAAGACTAGATATTTGGGTCCCAACAAAGGGGACTATAATGGCTTACCTTGATTGCAGACTACAATGGAATACTGGTAGTTGAGGTTCCAATGTTGGAAAACCGGTTGAGGCCCCAATGGTTTATTGATGGTTGAGGTTCACAACATCTTACCATCGATTTGGGATCACATTCACATACCATCGATTATGTGTCACAACATCTTACCATCAGTTGGGGTCACAATAACTTAGAATTTATTGGGGTCACAATGGATTACATTCGATTGGGTATCACAATGGATTACCACTAATTAGGGAAAACAAAATATTACCGTCGATTGGGGTAGGAACTCAAGGAGGCTTCTTATGTACCCTAATAGGCGAAAAATATAAAATCACACATATATTAAGTTAGTATTCTTTAACTTCATGCGGGATGAAAGGGTTATGTAGATAACTTCATGCAAGATGAGGGAGAACCGATGTAAATGGGTCAGAACAAGTAGGTGTTGGTCATGAACCTCAGGAGGCTTCCAATATACCTTTCCTAAGAGACAAGGGGAAAATCCCACATAGTTAGGAAGGGGGACTTGGGGCATAAACTCTAATTTCACACTGTAAGGAGGCCATGGTCAATGCATACTCCAAGACTATGTGAGTCCTACTTGGTGTTGGAAACAAGAGGCAATAAAGACTGGATGATCATGTTGTGATATTTTTTTATGCTGGATGTGGAGTGGTGCTTACACGTGGTTAGATGCCCAAAGTGGAAACATGGGCTTATGCATGGTTAGAATATGAAAAAGATGGATATTGGGACTTACTCCATGATGAAGGATTGGGTGACGACAAAGCCCAGGGGGAGAGGGATGGGGTAATGAAGGTACTCGTTCCCATCCCTCATCTAGTCTTTGGTATAAAATAATATAGGTGGAGTAGTGATGGTACCTCCCACAAAAAATGCATGGGGATTACACCAAGATGGTTTCCCTTCCCAAAAAATAGAAGTTTCACCAATAAAGTGTATCTCATTGCATGTGAGGAAGAACTCAATCCGGTGGAGAGGAATAGTCATGGAGAATGTCTTAGGTGGGTCAAACCGTGTATAATTCATGGGGTGATGCTATAGTTTAACTTCATGAGCTGAAGATGATGGTGTTTGTTAGTTTAAAATCTTGTAACTATGACGAGGTGGGTTCACTCAACACCCATAGGACCTACATAGCTGATACCCACCAACCCCTGTGGAAGGGCACGAATCAGCAATGTCGTGGTGAGGGGGTGTTGGGGATTAATCCATTGAGGGGCACACATTGTCATGGAAATATGAAGAATAAATATCCATTGGTTTACCTATTAGAATAAGCATAAGGTTAAGAAACACAATGTGAATCACAGCATATTGGACCATGTAATAACATCGTACAAACCTGGAGGGTAGTATGATATAAGGGTTTGCAAAGCAGATGGGTTCACAGGAAGGGACCTTGCAAAGCTCTGGTGCTCCACGTAGTGGGGGAACCTTGCATATGGGTATTCTTTGTTAAGTGTAATATCCATCCTAGGCATAGTTTATAAGTCCATATGAAGTGTTCTTCATGAATGGGAAATTATTTCACTATGTAGGACTTCGCAATGTAAGGGTACCTTGAAAATCATAGAAATGTGAATCTATGTGCTTCGTGAAGAACATTGATCCTACATTAGCAGATGATTCACATGTGTATGGAGGTTACTTAACTAAGCATCAATGCTTTGTGAATACCCGAGTCCCCATGAAGATCTCCTTCCTTCATGATGGCCCATGGGCTCCACGAATGGCATCCCTACTAGAATAGGGGATGTATCTGAGCTAAGGGAAAAGATCTTCAAAATGCTCAAGTATCGTGATGAGCTCATTTTTTCAAGGATTCACATAGAATAAAGTGCTTTCCGATTTGAGAGCCATGATGGTGAAATGTTGGGGTATTCGTCCTTTAGCCATGAGGGGAGACTTATATTTATTGTGAGGGTGGTGCGAAGTAGGGAAATCTTTTTTGCAAAGCCACATGGCTCTCCAAAATCATCCATATATTGAGTCAAGTTAGTTGTTACCATGGAGTCAACCATCATTACCTCCTCATTACACAGCTCCCCTAGGATCTCTTTTTCACTCTTGTGGTGGCCTCCATTATGTTTGATCGGCCTACAAAGGTCAATTCCTGCTCCATTAGTGGCACGAATATTCTTTGAATTTTGTTGTAACTCCAAATCATCCTGCCTCTTTACTTATTGGAGACCATAAAAGGGTCTTCGGCTTCACTCCAACCATGGTGCAGTGGGGATCTGAGAATGTCACAGTGCTAAAGGGCTCCGTGATTGGGCTTCTTGAGGAATCATTTTTGGAATTGGTTTTCTCATTCCATCCATTTCCTATGGAAATATTTTGGTGCCAAAAAAATCACCCCACATACATGGAGAAATGGAAAAAATGAGGGTCTATATATGAGGGTCAATTTCTCTAATATTTAGGAAAATCGCATGAATGATCACGAAGCAGGGTTGCGATGTGGAGAGGTAATGCACAGGTTTAGACTGATTCGAAGCTCTCCATGGACAGAAACGACGTGAAGTAAAGTGGATTGTTGCCTATATATAGTGGATGGTGACCTATATTTTTTCCTTTCACATCTTCCTGTATTTGTGTATGAGCTCTCGATTCAAAAATCCCTGCATGCTCTATAATTTCTCTTTGGGAATCTATCCTTTCTGCTCTATGGTTCACAACGTGTCTTTAGTCTCTACAAGTGTGTGCTCTACAACTTGTGTTTGTGTGGCATGTGGAAGGGACCTAAGATATGTATCTACAATAAATCTTCTTAATCAAAGACAATTTTTTTTAAAAAAATCACAAAGGATGAATGGTCCATCAGGAAGCTGCTAGGGGGTTATTGCAGATGACTCTCTGGGGGATGAAAGGGATAATAACATGGGAATTGTGGATTATGCTAAGATCTATTCAGAACATGAGTTCTTGGTGGTGCTTCTATTGGAGATTCATAAGAACTACCCTTTGTGCAAGAGTTTTCCTCTATATGGATCTAGTTTTAGGGATGACGTCTTCAGTCCTGAAGCGAGATGGGATGAGACAAAATCCTATTTTAGAATTATGTCATTCCAATGCCAGTGGTTCAGGGCTGCTTAGGGCCATAATTGTGAGGATTTCACACCATTCTATGATGATTGCTTATACAACCATGTTAACAACGTTGATGGGATGGTTTTGAAACCAGAGGTATCTCCTCTTAATGAACACTCCATTCTGAAGGAGGCCTTGGGGAACCCAGAGAAGGGATGGACTGATTAGTGGGACCCGTTCCAGGGCAGCTATTTCACGGATGACTGGGCATGGGCCTACTGGGTATGCACCTCATGTGAGTACTTTAGCTCAAAGATGAGGCCAGTGGGACTTTATGATGTTCCTTATGCTTCCAAATTTCACATCTACCATCTTAATCTACTAATTCTAGATTGGCTCAGTAGGTGGTCATCGAGGACCAATACCTTCCATCTTAGACATGGGGAGTTTAAAATCATCCTCTTGGACTTGAAAAAAATCTCAGGGGCTCTATTACTGGGGACAATGTACAGAGAGTTCCATCCCACCCTGAATAAATGGGAGATCCCAGAGCAGATAACACCATGGGGAAAGGAATTGATGGACCTAGTGCTGGTGAAGGAAAATTAGTCCGTGAGGGATGTCCACTTTTGGATATGGTTCTAGTGGTTCTTGAATTTTCTTGATAATGGACAGTTTTCTCTGAGGCCTCAAACCTACCCAAAAGGGGTTCAACGTGGCAAGAATCACTCATATTGGTGACTCATGTTGACATCCAGTGGAAGAAATGGGGATTCAGTATCATTACTAAGAAGAAACTGGTATTTAGATTGGATGAATTCAACTTATAATCTATTCAAGGCTATATTATGCCAGTAAGGGACCCAAACATGGGTGTGCTACTGAGCACGTTCAACATGGTATTTACGTTTCCAATTGGGGAGCAGGTCAACCTAGGGATCTCATTGCCTACCAAGATGTATAAGATGTTGTGCCACATCAGCGAATGAAAGAAACCATAGAGGGTATATGGGATATTAATTATTCTATATGGGTAGATATCGGAACAAATTTGGGTCATGTATGAATATCTAAACCCTATTTATCCTCAATGGTCTGTCATCTAACCATCCATTCTGAATGCGGTGGGGAGTTTCCCAACCATGATGGCCCTACAACTTGTATTGAACTAGGTCTCGAAGGAGGATGGGTTTAATTTCAACCCATTCCCACTGCCAGTAGGTGTGTTCCCTGATGATGTCAAGGTATCACAATAGCATTGGTCATACCTTTTAGACTTTTTTGGTGGATTCTTAGAGGAGTGGTTCGTCCACAGGCCTCTTTGTGAGCCATACACCCCCACACCATTTTAGTAGAAAGTATTGGTGAATTCTAAGGCTAACCTTGTAGGTTTACATTGGAGTGAGAAATGAGGATTACCCATGTGTGATTAGTGAAATTCAGCTCATGTTCACACGGGAGGATGAGATGATGTGGAATGAGATGCCACCACCAATAGTTGTCTATCGGCTGGTGAAGGAATATGCTAAGAGCTAGGAGGTAGCGAACTTGGGGGGGGGATGCTAATGTATGAGACTATTCGTACTAGGGATGTGGTTCCTCGTCAACCTAGAGGTAGGGTCCAGATGGTAGAGAGGACAACCTGTGGTGGGGGGCTGTAGTGGTGGTGAGACCAAAAAAATTCAGACATAGGAGGAATCATCAGACCTGGTGGTCCTAAAGAGCCAAATTATCTGGTCGGCAGGCTGCCCATCAGGTTCAATTGGATATCCTCCTAGGCTCCGTGGAAGTGGTTGTGAAACATATATATTCCCAAGAATTTTTTCTTCCCGGTGTTTTGGGACATCTGGGATGTCTGTAGATAATTACTCAACCCATACGAGCTATGGGTACATCTAAATCATCTCGAGAATTTTTTTTCCGGGATCAGTCCTGTCAGGGCCAGCTTTTTGGTACCGGGGTGGAGGGGGAGCATTAGCTTACTAAAATGGAAGACTCTGTGAACTCGAGGGGTTCTCTACATCTAATTAAAGATCAAGTGAATGTTCTTCTCGATCAAACGAACCCTCTATAATTGTAGGCCATTTAATTGAAACAATGTTTCCCTCTATCAGAAGAATTAGATGAGTCCTGTTGTGGGGAGGGAGCCCTCTAGGGGAGGGTGAGGATAACACCCAGAGCTAGAAGGGTTTGTAGAGGCCCTTGAGGAAAGAACCTAAAAAATATCCCCTCATTCTTCATTTAGGTCTTTTAAGAAATGTCAAGTAACATATGACCTGTGTAGGAGTTCCTCTTACGCAAAGGCCTTTCCCAAAATATAGTATATGATTATAGGGAACATTGGGTTCTCTGCCTATGACTACATCAATTATAGTGAAAATAGGTTCTTAAAAACAAGAGTGGTCCTTATAAGCCTTTGGACAACCCGAAGATATATGGGGGGCAACGCCTCGGGGTTCTAATGATAAAAACAAAGGAGTGGGGCTGACTATTCGACCTCTATAACTATTCTTTATGGATCATGTAAAGGTGCTTTATTCGACCTCTGTAACTATATATGTGGGATAGATGGACATTTTCACCTATAGGAATATCCCTGGGGGACTGTTTTACCTTCCCCTACTGCCCCAGCTGAGGATCATCAATGACTGGTCACCCCTCCATGAAATATTCTACAATTAGTTCATCAACCATCTTTTTTTATTTAATAAGCGGGTGAAACAATGCGTCCTTTTTAGAATCATATTCCACCTCCTTCAATAATACATATGAGTTTGAGGGTTTGACAACCCCAATATTCAATTTTCCCATCATGGGATTCTAGATGAGGACTAATGACTCAGTGGGAACGTGAAGACCTAGTAGATTTCCCTACTATAGGGTAAAAATTATCAGTGGATCCAATTGGTTTGGCTCTCCCCTGGGGGTATGTTCTCTCCAATGAGATATGTCTCTCTCTTCATCTGATAGATCAGTCATGTTTACCATGACTCTACCTGGAGACATATCCTTAATATCACTTAGAAAGTTGGGTTGGAACTTTATAGAATTATAATTGAGGGAAATATACTTCGCCCAACCATGGACCTAAATGTGGGTGGGATACCTACTTTATAATTATATAATTCACTTTAATGCTAGGAACCCAACGTTGCTGGAGGGTTTTATGGAGACCGGGCGACTCATGGCACTGGGAAATAGTTAACAAATCCAAGTCAACCATATAACATTACTGATCAATATCATGAAAATGTGCTAGACACCTGGTGTATTCCACCCACAAATAAAAAAAATAAGGAAGTGATATACCCTTAGGGTTTCACAGAAACATGAAACTTCTTTCTTAGTAAATGATTTCATCACATTGATGTTTGCAGTCAAAACCAGCTAGAACATCATTGGGAAATGGTCACCTACAAGAATGTCCCAAAATATCCATGGATTAGATCAAGATCTGGAACATGGATTCCCCACTTATAAACTGTGGATGGGTTTGGGGATCATAATGAAACTGAATCAACCCATTGAAGTAGTATACTGGCTATTGGAGAAAACTACGAATGAGCTCACAATCCTCTGTATATTGGGTTGTCCTACGATAATTGCAATGACTGAGCCACCACATTTCGGTAAGACAGACTTGAAAACAAGGCTTCCATCACTAGGACTACAGTTATTGATGGTGGGGAATGATGTTGTTCATCCTTTATCGGTACCAATAATATTTCCCCAAGATTTATATTTGAGTTATTGAATGACCCTATTGACTATAGAAAGGATTGCACAGCCAAACCCTCAAAAAAAGAAAAATCATCCTTCTCCTAGTTGTATCTATGGAGGGTGGTGGGAATCTAGTAGACCTCACATTCTAGGAGGATAAGGCTGATATTCGTCATTCATGCCCGACCCTTGACATAGGGGATCAATAGGAGGTTTCCATTGTTGAATCGCATTCCACCTCAGAATCTAAGTATTAAACGGATTTGATAACAGTCTAAAACATCTCAGTGTTATTTTTGTGAAATATGTGACCCACCCTACTGTCTCAGGATGTCTCTTTGGGATAGAGTTGGTTTTTGACTCAAGGAGGGCCTTTGACCAAACTGATGCTAGGCGGAGTGGTCTTTTGCTTGGATAATCTTGGGTGTGAGGATCACCTAGAAAAATGTCAATGAAAACATAGGGAGGACAATTGTGTCCACTGGCTGACATGCAGTGGGAGTATTTGCAGGATGTTTTGGATCATGTAGGACCTCCACTAGAGCTGGTAGGAGAATTGGTAGGGCCTCCATTCTTATTTACATTGGCATTGTCAGTACGAGGAGTGTCCATGTACTGAACGAGATGAAAACGGGTATGACCTATTTGGGTTGTGGTAATGACATGGGGAAGACTGACATGATGAAATTTGATCAGACATGTAGCAACGTTACATCAGCGATCTATCACCATATGAATATCTCCATACTTATGTTCATGGTTGTAGAAGAGGTTTCCATACTGGGTGTCAATGCATCGGGGAGGACCATTTCTAGGATTGATGGTGGAATAGGGAGGACATACACACTGAGTATGGGAGTTAGGAAGACCTTCTTTATTATTGGTGATGGTATGGGGAGTACCTCTGCACTAGATGTCATTTTTTCGGGTCAGCCAGCGATGGACTCCACCCTTGTCGGCGACTTGGAGAGTTGACCAAACTTGCTCGTGGAGTGGTTGGGGCCTCGATCTGGGCTGACTGTATGAGTTCCCCTGCACAACATAAACATGGGACTAATGGTATGCACCAGTGGTGGAACTATACATAGTAGCCATTGATTTTGATGCCCTATAGCGAGCGTCCTCCTCAGCCTACTTCTGAAGGTGGTGTCTGGTTAACTAGACTGGGTTCGATGGTGTGGGTGCATAACTCCCCTCCTCCCCAGCATGTGGGGTCGGGTGGTAGCACTGACGCAGCCTAGTGGGATCCCTCCATAGGAGCCCCTTGAATGGGATTCCAACAAGCTAGCCCAGACTTCCCCTCCTCATTGGTATTGGGGAGGGAGTCATTGATGCATTATAAGGAGAGGCTCCTAATATGACTATATATCAGAGTGGTGAGATGTGGCTCCATGTGCATCACTTGGGGGAAGCTTTGATGATGAGGCACAGAATCCCTTTAGTCTTGTTGGTCCATATTCTAGGTTGGGATAATCCCCTCCTCCTTGTATCGTTGGACGTGATCATTAATTACCCTTCACTGAATGAATTCAGATGGGGAGATTGGTCATGGGCACCCAAAAACTATGGACATGAGGATGTTGTGGGAAGGATGTGGCTGTGTGGGATTTCCATGTTGATATTTCCCCAACCCCTGTGTCGGTGGGTGGGTGGTGATTGGTTCGTTGTCATAAAATTGTGGGTCCTGAAAAGTAGAGTGTTTTAACCATTATTGCTGAAAGAAGGAAAGATAAGTTAATTTACCAAGTGAAATTACATCTTCTATGGTTGGTAAGAAGGATCCATGGTGACAACGTCGTAGACCGTGATTTCCAATATTCAAATGCCATAATTTCTAGTGTGTTTCATTCTAGGACCACTATTTGATTGGTGGGACCTGGTGCCAGATAATTGGATTTGGTAACATGATATTGCACTCATATCTTGAGCGCTACTAATCTCCAAATTGAAGAGAATAGATTTATGTTGGGTTCACCATTTCTATTTCTAAAACTTTCTCCTGGTAGCACATCATTTATTTTGGAGGATGCGATGTTTGTTTCCCCACATTCTAACTTTCCCACTATTTGGGGCATTTGTCTCTTATTCAGGGATGTTTTCTCCATGATCGAAACATGATAATGGGATGTCAGTTCCTCCTTCCATGGATTCCTCCTTATAACTCATTTCCAAATCTAGGTCTCCAACATAGAATTAAGATGTTGTTCGTGAAATTCTTCTTAGTTCTAGGTCATCATGGACACCGATTAATTACACTACTTATATCAGGACATACAAGGGGGTTATATCAGGGAAACAACCGTCGATCGTGGTTTTAGTTATATTGGACATCACTGGCATGCATGGACATTGGAATAGTGATGTGATGGGGTTTCTTCTTCATCATTTTATAGGGCTTCTAGAGGGCGGAGTAGCCCAAGGCATCACACGCCAAATGCAGTGAATTATATGCCATGGGCATGTCATTGAGGTTTTCCATAGATTCCTAGGTCTAACACAGGGTTTGTCGCGAGTTTAATGACTAGAGGAGAATTATAAGACTGATCAGAACACTGATATGAGTAGATCAGTGTGGAGAAACCCCATGATGGAGCACTTGAGAGTCCTATTAGATAGGTGGATGAAAACATCTAATAAATACTAACTTGAAGAATATTTGAAACCTATAATAGATTCATTAGGGTAAACTATTAGTGGGGTTGAACCTCAGTTTTGTTTCCTACGTACCCTTTCTATGAGATATGGATCAAAAACAATGTAGTTCTAAGGGGATATAAATTGGGGTGTGCATAGAGGACAACAACCTGGTTTGGATGATGTGTCTTACATGTGGTTAGCATCCCAACAGCTAGTAGGATCCATGGGAAAGAGGGAGAAAATATCTCACTAGGATGTGGTGGACGAGGTAAAAATCAGGATGGATATGGATGTTTGAGAGAAGTGGATAGAGGATGATATGAATCCAAAGTGAGGAAGATATTGATGTTGGGATTTAGCCTCGAAGAGACATCCAAGGTATCCCCAAGGCAAGGAATCAAATTACGCATAGATGTTTTGGGATATGGGATACCTAAAGAGGCGAACAATGATAATGGATGCAGGGAAGGGATCTGGAAGAATTATAACATACAAGTTTGGGTGTGACAGCCCTGAAACACATAGGCTATAGGGAGAGACAATGATGGAAAATGAGTGGTGGTATTGAATCTTATGAAGGATTCCTACATACCCCCGTGGAAGGGAATCAACGACAACATAGTTTAAGATTGTGGGGGTATAGAATCGGGGTGTTAAATGAGTATAGTGACCCCACTACATAATGGGTTTTACGCGTCGTTAGCAACCCGAGTTGGTCAAATGTTGGGGGGGCATATATGTGGGTTTTAACAAAGGGGACAATAATGGATTACCATTGATTGTTGACTATATCACCTTATCTCTAGTATATTTTCACAATATATTACCATCGATTGGGGATCATAACAGATTACCGTTGATTAGGGATCACAATGGCTTACCGTCAATTATAGATCACAATGTATTACCATCGATTGGGGATCACAATGGCTTACCGTCAACAGGGGATCACAACAGCTTACCATCGATTGGGTATCACAATAGCTTACCATCGATTGGGGATCACAATGGATTACCCTCGATTGGGGTTGGACATCAGGGAGGATTTCTACATACCCTTCCGAATAGACAAGGATCAAATCCCATCTAGTTTGAATCGGTATAGTTTAACTTCATATGAGATGAAAGCGGAATACCGTTTAACATCATGATGGACGAGGTTGAACATGCATGAAGGGGTTAGAAAAAGTAGGTGTTGGTCTTGAACCTCTTGGAGGCTTCTTACATTCCTAGACTAGAAGACAAGGATAAATGTCCACAGATATCGAAGGGGGGCTTGGAGATTACACACTAAGATGGCCCAATTAGGATGACATGGTCAATACTTACACTAATCCCACATGAGTCAGGATTAGTATGGGAAAAAAGTGGTAGCAAAGACATGATGATAACATCAAAAAAGGTGTGTATACCAGAAGTGTAGTGGTACTTACATGTGGTTACTGGCCTAAAGAGGAAACATAGTCTTAAGCATGGTTAGTAACATAAGATGTAGGAGATTGAGACTTACTCCAGGATGGAGGATCGGGTGACTACAAAACATATAGGGAGAATGACAGGGTAATGAATGTCCTTGTTCCCATCTATCCTATAGTCATTGGTTTGAATGAATAGAGGAAGATCAAGGATTAAACCCCCGTAATAAAGGCTAGGGGTTTACAATAAAATGGTTTCCCTTCCCCACAAACATATTCCTCTCCTACAAAAAGGCACTCATTCCATGTTTGAAAAGAACTCACTCCTGTAGAGATGAGTGGGCATGGAGAATGTCCAAGGTGGGGAACCCCATGTATAATTCATTGGAAGAGGCCACATTTTAACAGAATGGGTTGGGGTTGATGGTTCTTGGAAGTTTCACATCATGCAACACGGATGAGGAAGGTACACTCCGCAGCCCTAGGACATACATAACTGATACCCACCCACCCTTGGAGAAGGGAAGGCATCAGAAAGGACATGGCATGGGGGTGTTGTGGAGTGATCCATTGAGGGTCCCACATTATCATGGATATGCTATATAGGTATAGCCGTTAGAGTGAATATATGAATATTATTGAGGCTAAAATATGAAACATAAAGCACTAACCAATGGACAATGAAATCACATCATACAAAACTAGAGGGTATTGTGGGAGAAGGGTTTACAACTCAAATTGGATCAAATGAAGGGACCTCACAATACTCCAATGCTCTACATAGTGGATGAACATTGCGAAAGGGAATTCGTCCTGAAGTGGAATGGACAAGACTAGTAATATTGTAAATAATCACAATAATGATGATTCCCAAAGTGGAAAGGATTTTGCAGAGTAGGACATTGAAAAGCAAGGGTTCCTTGCAAATCATAGAACTGAGAAGAAACATGCTACGTGAGGAACAATGATCCTTCCTTCACCTATGGTTAACTTATTTATGGAGGGTACATCACGAAGCATTAGTTATTTGCAAAGACCTGAGTCCCCTTGAGTATCTCTTTAATTCACTATGGATCTTGTGTTCTATGAAGGGAATCCTTACATGAATAGGGGTTGTATCTTAGGTAAGGTAGAGTCACAAAGCAATGCTCAAGTACCTTGGTGATCACAGTTTTAACAAGGTTTCATAGATCAACATGTTCTTTCTGATTTGATATCAAAGAAGGTAGATGGTCAGGGTATCCATCCATTGGGATCGAGGGGTGACTGCTTTTGATAGGCGAGGGGTAGTGAAAAGAACAGAATACATGGTGTGAATCTACTTTGGTCTCCATGATCATCCATCGATTATGTCAAGTTCACTGTAACCATGGATTTGATAGTCATACCCTCCATAGTGCAGATCACTCCTAAGTTCTTTTTGTGGTGGTCGTAGAGGCATCTGTTATGTTTGACAGGATCACATAGGTTGATGTGGCTCCCAATACAGTGAAAATCATGTGGTCAATTGCATTATCAACACAAAGCTTCCCTCCTCTTTACTCAGTGGAGACCACAAAAGGGGATTCAGATTTGTGTTGGTCGAGGTGTTGAGGGGCTCAAAGAATTCCACATTGTTAAGGGGTTATTCCAATTGTATTCACAAGGCTACCTCCTCGGAATTGGTTTTATATTTTAATCATTTTCCACTACAGATATTTTGGTTCCAACCAAATTGTATTATGGAAGATATTTATAGTGTTTTAGTAGGGTCCACATTTTATTCTTGTGGGTTTTTTAGTTAATTATGAACTAAGTGTCTATGAATCTTAACTGAAATGATCCTTGGGAATGTAGTAAGTGTATTCGAGATGAATTAAAAATATTATATATTGTTTTGAGATGAGTAATTATAGTTGGTTTCAAATCATGGTTTACATAACTTTAGAGTATGGTACAAAGTTAATAGAATACCATGAATATTTTTTCCTAATTTTTATGTTGATATGATAGAGAATTTGAATCTTACAATGTTGCTTCATCAATAATAGGTCTGCTCAGAACAGTTTTCCGTAGAAGAAATAGTGATGCTGAAGAAGGAAGGCACAAAATGGATGATATATTTTTGTATCATATGGAATCCATGAAATAGAATAAATAGAACATCCCAAGATGAACATCGTGGTAGTACAACATTTTATTCGGCAACACCCTCCTACTATAAATAGATATATTGACTCAGTTGATACATAATCGTGTATTAAATCTATAGAAAACATATTTCATTTCATGGGGTATTCATATAATCAAAATGATAGTCTTGAAATTTAAAATTGACACGGTGTATTAATGCAATGGTGGTCAATGGTCAATAATATCATAGTTAATGACTATGAATTCCCCAGTTTTATTTTAAGAAATTAATGGGGAATATTCCAAGACCAAGGGATGAGATAGCCTGCGATTCTAAGTCCCTGGGTCCTTGGAATGGTTCGATGAAAGATGTTATGTTTTAAAATAGAACATATGATTGGTTTTCCTAAAAAATAGAAATAACTCTTAAATAGGTTCCTTGATCATAAATATAAGGGAATAGTTATGTTCAGAGTCATGGGTTTACCCTAGGTGTGAATTTTTATTTGTTGGTGTGTGGCCACTGTGGAAATATCCAAAAAGGACATAACTATAAATAAAATAATTAATGAAAATTACTTTATTTTTTTCAAATCCATATAACTCATAAATTATTACTCATGTAAATATTCTTAGATCACCGTTGTGCTCATGAGGGTGTGCTTTCCTTAGGCAGGGCCTATCATCAAGTAGTGCAGTATGACTAAAAAAGTTAATTTTTGGACATTTTATAGAAGAATAATGTAAACATAAAGATGTCTATTTTGTTTCTCTAAAAACATTCCTAGTGATGCATTGACACTGTTACGTAGCGACACTATTATGTAGTGACGTTGTGATACAGTGACTAGTCATCCAATTTTGTCATAAATAAAATAGCATTGTGATGTTGTAATGCTACAAGGATCAAACATGTATTATTTTATTCCTAATTAAAAATGCATTTAGGGTAATGACATAACCCAGAAATTCCATTGAAAATTGGAGGAAAGGTATTGATGGTTACCTTCAGGCAGAAAATGAAAAATAAAAATGAATTCATGTGGATCCTCGGTCACAGTTCATGGATCAAAAATCGACAATTGGATTTGGAACAAGTATTAGTGGATTGAAAAATGAATAATGCAGGACTCACACATTCTTATCGGATGATCCAATAATAGGTTGGGAGTACATTTTTCATTGTTATTCCTTTCCACATTCTTGTTTATAATTATGAACCCAAATAAATCCATGAACATGTTGATCTGTGGTTCGATCATTTATTCGGGGTGGTTAAAAATGAATAATTAATGTGGGAATTCTATCATATAGATATTTAATTCATCCTCTCTGATAATGATAACTAGAACAAATTTGGGCCCATATAAACAATGTCCAGGATCCATTCTTAGGGTGTTCATATGATACTATTTTCCCCCACATTTTTTTCTTTATGTTCATTTTTCATGATGGAATGAGTGGATTGATTATTGACTTGTCGACCTAGGGCACAAAAATCATCAGGCCAAGGAATTGGACACCACAGTGACCCGTTGTAACAACCCGAGATTTTATTAGAATTATTATTTTTAATTTATTTGATTTATATTGTTGTACGCTACACCAAGATTATCTTGAGCTATTTTCAACACCGTATTAGCTTGTAGTATATGCAACACTATTCTTGGATCGTGTTACACACAATTTCAACTTCGTTTTGTGGAAATTATTCTACAGTACATTAAGTATAGATTTTGTTTAATGTATAAATGAAATAAGTTTTGATTAACTTATTTGCAACCAAAAACATAGCTTTTAATACAAGCAGCCCTAACATGGCTTCCATTACACGAAATTAGGACATTTCTCAATAGCGTGTGTAATGTGCAATACCGAGTTTCACTAAATGATATATTATTATAATATTTTTATGTACTAGCCGTTATGAATATTAATACCCACCTTTTTAAATTTTATAAATTTTATCATTCAAAATGGACTTCGTTTTTGGATTTGGAATATTGAAATTAGCCTAGGGTGAATTTTTGGTATTTTTCTGAAAACATTCAATTTTTGATGAATAGGGAAAACACTAGGAAACAATTTAAAAACCGAATTTTTATTTAAATAATTATTTATTTAATTTAAATTTAGTTTAGGTCAAAATTGATACATAATACCTATATAAGTTCAATGTAATTTATTGGAGTAATTTTATAATAAATTTAGATATATAAAACAATTTATTGATCTTTTCACTGTCTTTTACCCCCCTCCTAAAAGAATTTGAAAATTTACATAAAACATAATTTTACTGCATCTGTGAATGGAATTTATAAAATCCAAGAGACACAGTTAATATCAAGGAGTAAAATGTGGTTCAATAAGATAAAAATAATTTTTGGTTAATATTAACTTTTTTCTTTTATTTACCACGGTTAAAAGTAAATATAGAAATTAAGGGTAAAATGATTTTATTATTAGCATAAAAGATGTCCTAATTATATTGTATAACTGTAATTCGACAAAAAACAATCTTATAAATAAAATATTATTATTTAGATCCACTTGGATTAGATTAGGACATTTTTTATTATTTTATTTGAAGAAGAGTTAAAATATTTAAAGTCAACGTTTAATAACTAAAACATTTTAATATTGGGTTATACATAAGATAAATTCGACTATAAATATTCATTAGCAAGATAAAAATATTTCCAACATAATTGAAGTTTATTTAAATTTAGTAGAAATTAAATAATTTAATTTATTTATGACACAATGATAATGCAGGAATTGCCTTATTAATGAAATATTACCATAATGGATGTTCTAAATACCCAAATAAATGTAATTTGAGACTTTTTATAAATTACACTAATTTTTAGGTTAACATGACATGTTATTATTGATTCAATTAAATTTTTTCGAACTAATAACGCCTTTATGTTTTTCACAAAAATCAATGACCAAATAGTGTCAAAATTGACATAAAATAGTTTTTTAAAAAAATATTATATTATTAATTATTATTCTATTCCAAAAAGTCTATAGTTCAGCCACATGAATTATAAAAGGTTATATATATTAATAATTAACCACTTTGGGTTCTTTTGGCTTGTTATAGTATGTTTATTAACCATATAGTGTAAGAAAATAGGAAGACAGGGTAAAAGTTAAATTATTTAAATTAGAGTTAAATATAAATGATGAGGTTAAAATAGTAATCTAAACATGTCTAAAACATATTTTTTGATAGTATTTCGACCCATACCCACTTTATCTTAGAAATAAATCAATTTTGATCTATTATAAACCAAATATGACTTTATTATAAAATAATATTTTAAGTTATCCTAAGGTTCCCCACTCCTCCCTTATAAAAGGGAACTTCCTCCCTCTTCTCTTTACACAACTTTGAGCCTTCAAGCTCAACCAAACCCTGACCATTTTCCTTCTCAACTTCCCTAGAAACATTATAGAGGTTATGGTCCTCTAATTATACTATCTCTAGTGCCTGAAGAGAAAGCTTAAAAGAGTTGCGTCGATGAAGAGGTAATCTCTTCTACCGATTCTTTCAAGATTCATTCTACTTCAACTTCATATTATTTAATTGTTTAATAATAAATTAATATCATAAGTATCACTCATATACTTATATGTTATTATAAATATGAATCAACCCTATTTAACTTTCTTATTTATCCTATTAAAAATGAAATCACCGCGCGTGCATACGTACGAAATACCATCTCCATGCCATGGTGTAAACTGTTTTTCCACCACCACCTTACATGTATGGGTATAATGTTGTAAAGAATAAATATATAAAGTTATTGTAACATCATACTGATTCTGAGATATTATATAATCCACTCCAATTCAATTCAATAATTATGGGAATGATATCATCGCTCGTGAATACGTACGGATTACCGTCTCCACGACGCGATGAGATTCATTTTCCATGTTAACCACTCATGAATGATTATAAAGTATATATAATGAATAATAATGAAATATATGACATTATAAAGCTACTAGATTTATTTATATATATATATAAATATGTCATCTACTTACTTCCATTCAAGTCAATAAGGAAAATTAAACAGCGTTCATGCGTACGAATGGCTTACCGTCTCCATGAACGGTGTATTTCTTTTCATTTATCTATATATATATATATATATACTGAATATATATGATATATAAATCCTGAATTACATTCTGGAAGTAATTAAATCATGATATAAGTAATAATAATATCATGAACAACAAGTCCAAACACATACGATAAATAAAAAGATTTTACCCAAAACGCTACTTTAACATGGAATTTACAAAATAAAGGGTAATATAAAGTCAAATGTGAAACATATATGATATAATAACAATGAATATGATTCTGTAATAAGTCAATGACATTATTTAAATCATTATAACAGAGGTTTGGATACGTACGAAGCATATCGAATCTAAGGTAAGGGATAACTTTTCCAATCCCGTTTTTATCCGAGATTGTTTATTCGTAAGTATTTACTAGGGTTATTATTGTCATCCATGCCCATGTTTTCTAATAATGTTTTCTTGTATGTTTAAAGTCCTTTTTACCCATTTTTTAATTTTACCACATGTTGTGGAAGGAATCTTTCTTTTTCTTACCATATGAGGAACTTTTTGACAATTCTGACAAATGTACGAGGAGAATTTTTCTTATCATATACGGCATGAACGGATGTTTACGGATTTTAGAACACCTTATTTTCATGAAGAATACTCTACAAGATTATATAGTTATTTTCAATAAAATCTTTTCTTTTAATATTTTGTGGAAATTTGTGAACAGAAAATGATTTTTTAGGAGAAAGGATATTTTCCTCAAGAATTCATTTCAACTCTTTTATCAAAACAATTTTCCATCTAAGATGAAATTATTTCATATGTGTATGTTTCAAGTATAATGTCTCTATGATTTTCATGGTTTCACTTTTCTTATGATGAAATGATATCCATTTGTTTCATTTGGATTATGTTATCATGGGATGATGCTTATGAAACCCATTTTATTCTTTGGTTTATGATGAATGATTTGTGTTTATGTTGTGGCACACGTACGACTAATTTAATTATGGGATGGGTGGGACCTATATCTCCCTCCAATTCATTGTTTAATGATTTATATCTCATTTCATAGACATGGATGGAACAACATTTTAATTAGGTTCAGTGATACAGGACTGGAACGAGAAGTGAACTCGATTCAGAAAGGGACTTTGTCCACTAAGATGGTCTTGGCAGCAATGCCTTTTCTAATATGGAAATAATATCATGTGCTTAATGGTTTTTCACAATTACATGTTTTATTCCCTTTCTATTTTACCATGATTAATGTTTCTTTGTGATCTATGCCTTACGTACTACCATGTTTTATTTCATTGCACATGATTTTGATGTTTAAACATTATGTTCATGTTTTTTAAGTTCAAATGTATGTGATTTGTTTTATTTTCTACATGCTTAAACTTACTGAGAATTTGAGCATACCCTTTATATGTTTTCTTTTCCCGTGGATATAATGAATGGTTTTAGGTAAGAAAAAATGGGGAGATATTTATGGGAGATGTTGAATATATTCCACCAAGTTTAGAAGATTATATTCCAATTTTCCAAATACACTATACTATTAAAGTCCTTGAGTTTTGGTTTTTTTATCTATTAATTATTCTAAAAAAGTAATGTAATGTCCATGTAAGTCATGTTTGGGGTCTCTATAGTTGGTATCATAGGAATGTTTTAGTCATCATTTGGAAACTAGGATGCGAGAACTTTAGTGAGATCCCTAGAGATCATTATAATGTATGTCTAGGGATGTCCCAAAGGTTAAGTATAATTATAGGTTATAGTACTAGAATAATGGTAAAAATATTAGAATTAACCCTAAGATGTTATATATTGAAGGTACTCCCCCTTTATTATGTTGTTTTCCTTAGCATGATTTTTTCCTCTCACACTATTTTTTTTCATTTTACACAATGGCTGGAACCTGAAGGAACCATGTTGATCAATGTAATGGAAAATGCAATGATTTCCATCCTGAACAAACCAATGGTATGGGAGATGGAGTGCAGTATCTTATTACTATACTTAGACAAGCTATGAATCATTCTGGACTTCCAAATGAGCAGAGAAGGGAACAATATTCTATTGAGTCCTTCATGAGGCAATGTCAACCTTCTTTCAGTGGGTTTTCTGATCCACTTATTGCTGAACAATGGATCAGTACCATTGAAAAATTTTTTTCCATACTTCGCTATTTAGAACATGAAAAATTCATTCCGACTATTTACCATTTAAGAGGTGAGGTAGATCAATGGTGGACTCTAATTAAGAATATGAGGCCCCGAGATAAAATTGAATCTATATAATTGGATGAGTTCAAGAACATATTTTTCAATATGTACTTCCCTCGTATTCTACTAACAATGATGGAAAATGATCACCTTGAGCTTAAGCAAAATGATTATGAATCTGTTTGTATATACGAAGAAAATTTTAAAAGGCTTTCAAGGTATGCGTCTAGCTTTATCATCCAACCAGAAAGTAAAGATGATCGATTATTTAGTGGTTTGAAAACAAGACATCGAAGAGCATTAGCAATAAGAGACATCAGTAGCTATGACTAAATTGTGTGTTGTGATATCAAGGTAGAAATGGAAGTTGGTGTTACATATCCATCTCATGGTTTTGACAAGAATCAAAAGATGGAGTTCAAAGAGAAATCTCAAAATAATGGTGAAAAGAATATGAATGTTTCTTTATGCTCAAAGTGTGGAAAGAAGCATGGTGGAGATTGTCTTAAAGGGACTAGAAAATGTTTTAAGTGTGGAAAAGAGGGTCATCGAGTAGCTGAGTGTCGATGTAATGGAAAAAGGGATGCTAATGATGTGAATAAAGAAAATACTGCAGAGAACGCACCACCAACAATTCAATGCTTCAAGTGCCAGAAAATGGGGCATTATGCTAATCAATGCCCTAATCCAAGGTTTAATGATGATCAAAATGAACAACCACTTAAGGAAAATTATAAAGGTAAGTCACATGCAATTACTATTTGTGATGTTGAGTATACTATTGATTTTGTGTAATGATTAAGTGTTTATGAAATGGGATTTCAAAATAGTTTCATGGAATCTCATTTATGGTATCGTGGAATTTTGGAATATCTATGTATTGGTTTTAAATAATTATATGGTACCGGTAACCATGAAAAGTGATTGAAATATTTTTTTGAAAGAAGATGATATGCACACAATGAAGGGATAATGTAAAAATTAAATGAGCGCATGACTAATATAAGGACAATGTTATATCATGGTTTGAGTATATAGAAATTTTTGTATTTTGGTATGTGGAAAGTGTTAAATTTTGATAGAATTCATGTTTTCACTACGGTTCAAGGGGTATTCATTTATCAAGAGAATACATGATTAATGTATTCACATGTTTATAATTTTAACAACAAGATATATCTTACGATATATGGGGGATAAATGATGGTATTCACAAGCATGGTTGATGAAGTTTCAAGTAATCGTTTTCTTTATACTATGAGATAGGATGTATTTTGGATAAGTCTAAATAATGGAATGGATTATGCGAGACATCAGATAGTATTGTTTAAGGCTAGAAATTTTTTTAATATTATTTATGTAATGTTATAATAGTGAAGTTTTAGAGTAAAAGACATCATACAGGACGAGAGACAACCCGTCGCGTCAGAAAAGGATGCGGGAATTGAACCCACAACTGAAGTGTGATAGGCCTTTATCACCTACCATTGTCCTATAGGAAGTCCCTGGTTGGTAGAAATTAATTTATTTTATTATGTGGAATGATAGATGATGTATAAGTCCATTTTTGGAACTGTATACGATTAATCTCACCATAAATGGACTTATGTATATAACTATTTCTAACATTATGTTTGAGACAGATAGAATGTCCTATTATTCTATCACATGATCCGCTAAAACATTACCGAAGAAAAATTCTACTACATGTTTTGAGAGATGATGTGGAAATTTTTCAAGGCATGAACAATAATGGGATTGTACCAAAATCAAGAAACTATTTCGTTTAATTATTCCTCAACTTTAGAGAAAAGATCTTCAAAACAAAAAATGTTGTCCTAGTGTCCTCATATCCAATGAATCAGATGGTACCTTAGATCGTCACAAATTTATGTCTTTGTGATTGATGTCTTTTTCATAGCCTTGTTCTATACCACTCACCATTAGAACTTCATGGTTAGATTTCTCTTCCATATATATAATTTCACCTATTTTCTCCTATGTGGAAACCCAATTATTAGTTAATTTGGGTAACCGTTACGTTTCATACATTATTATTTAAAGTTATGTTTCATTATTTCTTTTTATGATGTGGGTTTCTATTAAAGAAAATTTCAAGTAGAAAACCATTTATAACCCCAACAAATTTCAATAATCAAATTCATTTTAAGGGGGGTTGAATGTAACAACCCATGATTTTATGAGAATTATTCATTTTAATTTCTTTGAAGACTTTTGTTGTATGCTACACCAAGATTATCTTGTTCTATTTGAAACACCGTATTATCTTGTAGTATACGCAACACTATTATTGGATCATGTTACACAAAATTGCAAGTTCGTTTTGTGGAAATTATTCTACGCAACATTAAGTATAGATTTTGTTTACTGTATAAATGAAATATGTTTTGATTATGTTATATGAAACACCAAATGGAGATTTCACTACACGCAGCTCTGACTTGGCTTGCATTACACGCAATCAATACCTTTCTTGATAGTGTGTGTAGTATGCAATACCGGGTTTCACTAAATGATATATTATTATAATATCATTATTAACTAGGTATTATGAATAGTAATACCCACTTTTTGAAATTATATAAGTTTTATCTTTCAAAATGGACTTCATTTTTGGATTCATAATATCAAAATTACTCGTAGGGTGAATTTTTGGTATTTTTTTGAAAACATAAAATTATGATGAATATTGAAAACACGGTGTTACTATTTTAAAACCAAGATTTTATTTAAATAATTAGTTATTTCATTTAAATTTATATTATGTCAAAATTGATACATAATACCTATATAAGTTCAATGTATTTCACTGGAGTAATTTTATAATAATTTTAGATATATAAAAAAATTTATTGAACCTTTCACCGTCTTTTGAAAACCTCCTAGGAGAATTTGAAAATTTATAGAAAACATAATTTTACCGCTTCTGTGAATGGAATTTCAAAAATCCGAGAGACACAGTTAATATCAAAGAGTAAAATGTGGTTCAATAAGATAATTTTTTTGTTTAATAGTAACTTTTTACTTTTATTTACCATGGTTAAATGTAAATTGGCTAATTAAGGGTAAAAATGCTATTATTATTACCCTAACACATATCCTAATTCTATTGGATAAGTTTAATTTGACCAAAAACAACCTTAGAAATAATATATTATAATTTATGTCCACTTTTATTAGATGAGGACATTTATTATTATTTTATTTAAAGAAGAGTTAAAATAGTTAAAATCAAAGTTTAATACCTAAAACATTTTTAATATAGGGTTATACATAAGATAAGTTCGACTATAAATATTCATTAGAAATATAAAAATATTTTCTACATAATGGTATTTTATATATAATTTTTAGACATTAAATTATTTAATTTATTTATGACACAATGATAATGTAGTAATTACCCTATTAATGAAATATTAACATAATTGATGTTATAAATACCCAGATAAATGTATTTTGAGATTTTTTATAAATTGCAGCAGTTTTTAGGTTAATATGACTTGTTATTATTGATTCAATTAACTTTTTTCGAACTAATCACACATTTATATTTTTCACAAAAATCAATTACCAAATAGTGTCAAAATTGTCATTAAATAGTTTTTAAAAAAAATATTATAATATTAATTGTTATTATATTCCTAAAAATATAAGGTTTAGTAAAATGAATTAGATATGGTTATAAATATTAATAATGAACCACTTGGGGTTCTTTTGGCTTGTTATACAATGTTTATTAACAATATAGTGTAAGAAAACAAGAAGACATGGTAAATGTTAAATTATTTAACTTAGAGTTAAATCTAAATGATAAGGATAAAATAGTAACCTAAACTTGTCTAAAACCTATTGGGTGATAGGATTTTGACCAATACCCATTTTAGCGTTGAAATAATCAATTTTTAGCTATTATAAACTGAATATGACTTTACTAAAAAAAAATATTTTATGTTTTCTAAGGTGCCCCACTCCTCCCTTATAAAAGGGAACCTCCTCCCTCTTCTCATTACACAACATTGATCCTTCATGCTCGGCCATCCCCTGCCCATTTTCCTTCTTAACATCCATAGAAAAATTATAGAGGTTTCGGTCTCCTCAAAATACCAACTCTAGTGCCTTAAAAGGAAGCATAAATGAGGTTCGTCGAAGAAGAGGTAATCTCATCTATCAATTCTTTCAAGTTTCTTTCTTCTTTAACATATTCATATTTATTTTTTAATCATAAATTAATAATATCATTATAACTAATATAAGGATATGTTATTATAAAAATGAACCTACCCTATTTCACCTTATATCCATCCTACGAAAAATGAAATCATCGTGCGTGCATACGTACGGAATACCGTCACCACGCCATGGTATAATCTGTTTTTCCACCACCACGTTACTTGGATGGGTATAATGGTGTAAAGAATAACTATGTATAGTTATTATAACAAAATAATAACTCTGATATATTATATCATCCACTCCAATTCAATTCAATAATTAATGGAACGATATCATCGCTCCTGCATACTTACGGATTACCGTCTCCACGACACGATGAGATTCATTATCCATTTTAACCACGCAAGTATTATTATAAAGTATATATAATGAATAATAATTAAATATATGACATGATAAAGATACTGGATTTATGTATTTATATATATATATATATATGTCATCTACATACATCCATTCAAGTCAATAAGGAAAAGAAAACAACATTCATGCGTACATACGACGTATTGTCTCTAGGAACGGTTTATTTCATATCATTTATCTAACTATTATATATATATAAACTGAATATATATTATATATAAATCATCATTTAAATTTGTGAGGTAATTAAATCATGATATAAGTATTAATAAATCTAGAACAACAAGTCCGAACACGTACGATAAATAAAACGATTTTAACAAAAACATTGCATTAACACAGAATTTACAAAAGAACGGTAATATAAATTCATAAGTGAACCCTATATGATATCATAAAAATGGATATTATTCTCTAATAAGTCAATTTCATTATTTAAATCATTATATAGGAGGTTCGGATACTTACAATGCATATCAGACCTAAGGTAAGGGATAACTTTTCCAATCTCATTTTTATCTAAGGTTGTTTATTCGTAAGTATTTATTGGGGTTATTATAATCATTCATGCCCATGTTTTATAAAACAATTCATGTATGTTTAAATTCATTTTTACCTATTTTTTAATTTTACCACATGTTATGGAAGGAAACTTTTTTTGTTTACCATACGAGTAACTTTTTGACTTTTCTAACAAAAGTACCAGGAGAATGTTTTTTAACTTATACGGAAAGAACAGATTTTTACATTTTTCATAACGCCATATTTTCATGAAGCTTCCCCTACCTGATTTCATGTTTATTTTCAATAAAATCCATTTATTTTAATATTTTGTAGCATTTTGTGAAAAGAAAATCATTTTTAAGGAGAAAGGATATTTTCCTCAAGAATTCATTTCAGGTGTTTTATCAAAACCAATTTCCATCTAAGATAACATTATTTCATATGTTTATGTTTCAAGTATATTTTCTCTATGATTTAAATGTTTTCAATTTTCTTATGATGAAATTATATCCATTTTTTATATGGATTATGTTATGATGGGATGATGTTTATGAAACCCATTTTATTCATTGGGTTATGATGAATGATTTATGTTTATGTTGTGGAACACGTAAGAATGATTTCATTATGAGATGGGTGGGACCTATATATCCATCCAATTCATTGGATAAAGATTTATATCTCATGATATAGACATGGCTGGAATGGTATGTTAATCTAGTTCAGTGATACAAGACGTGAAAGAGGAGTGAACTCGATTCAGAAAGGGACTTTGTCCACTAAGATGGTCTACGAAGCACTGCCTTGGATACTATAGAAATCATATCATGTGATTAATAGTTTACCCAATTACACGTTATATTCCAATAATATTTTATCATGACTATTGTTTCTTTATGATATATGCCTTACGTACTGCAATTTTTTATTTCGTTTCTCAAGATTTTGTTGTTTAAACATTATGTTCCAATTTTTTAAGTTCAAATGTATATGATTTGTTTTAATATCTCCATGCTTACCCTTACTGAGCATTTGAGCTCACCCTTTATATTTTTTCTTTTCCCCGGTATATATGTAAAGGTTTTAGGTAAGAAAAAATGGGAGATCTTTATGGGAGATGTTGAAGATCTTTCACGGTGATTAGAAGAATATATTTTGAGTTTCCAAAGGCACTAAACTATTATGGTCTTTGAGTGTTGGTTTTTGATATGTACTACATATTACACATAAGTAATGTAATGTCCATTTATGTCAAGTTTAGGGTCTCTACACCCGTGGAGGTGCGATGGTTGGTGCAGCTTCAGACGCGGTCGTCAGTGATGCAGATCGGTGGTGATAGTGGCACTTGTCCATACGAGTAGCTGATCCAGGTGGAAATCCACCGTTATGGAATCTTGAAGCATTGGGTACACATGGTCAAATGGGACTGAAGCAGAAGGGTGACTCACGGTAGTGGGCCATGTGTGGCGGTAGTGATGAAGGCCACCATCTCGACAACTGACAATTGGTTGCAGTATTGGGCCTCATAAAAATAGAGGAATGGTGATGCAACATAATGTATTTTGGATTCGAACATGGTCCTATGGATGACTTGTTGGAGGAGTGGCTAGAACATGGAAAACTGTGCTATCAGGACACGACAACCACCTCATTTGGGTGGAAAAAGACAACTTTCTCCAATAGGTTGGGGTGAGTATATGGCCTAGACCCATTGGGCTAGGTCAACCCGATGGGATAGGATGGTAGGACCCGGGTCAGCATGACCAGGGTCGGGTCGGGTTGTTTCATTCAGACCCATGCCAGACTCGACTGGCCACTTTTTCCTTAAATTCCCATAACTCTAAAATTGTGTGTATTTTGACACACTATTTTCAACATTGAGACTATCATGAAAAGGAGGTCCTTTTGAGACACTCTAAGTGAGTTATGATTTATATTGGTGTGTATATTATTTGTATCTACAAGGAGGTACTTCAGGAATGAGATTTATAATGGCAGAATCATGTGTTTGGATATGACATGGAGGCTATTGTATTACCTATACTATGTGTCATACCTATCCTATGTGTCTTATCGGGACTGTGTGTATTTCCTAGACTTCGTGTCTTTCCCAGAATGTGCATCATAACATGAATATGTGTCTTACCTTGACTGATTTGGTACTCCCATGTCCCTCTTGGGTGTAGGTCCTCTATTATTAGATGACACAATATATGTTATCATCACTTTGATTATATCTACACTCATTCTTTTACTAACACTCTATGTGTAAACTACATTCTGTTTGTAATCAATGCTTTACATGTTACAACATGAGGGTAAAAAGGAATCTTAAGACATTCCTTTTTTACATACCATCGAATCATACTTGTGGTAACACGAATTAGAGGATTGAAGACTTATTAAAACTATTTTTGTTACCAATACACCATGTGTTACCTACAATCCATGTGTTACTTACACAAATTTTGTCACACACACATTATGTGTTACCTAGTGATACTAGACTTCTTAGGCAGACTTTTTGACATATTGAGACATGATGACCTCTAGGATATTTTATGTAGAATTGTTCTACGTGCTTACTATCAGATATATTGAGAAGTGAGATCTTTTGGAATCGATCATGATATGAGAATGACCATATGAATAGTATTGGATGAGACCTTGAGTATTGAAAATCATTATGAGTATAACTTGATGTTTTTTTCATATGTTTTTTTGAAATTTAATTTCTATGAGCTGACTCTAGTGACTCCCTTGATTGTACTTCCTAGAGGATACAGTATGTGTACATCTTAGGTTTTCAAACTTGTGTATTTCTTTGTGAAATTACTTTTGGATTACTTTATTAAATTCCATTATAGTTGTGGTTTAATATTGAGTATTGGTTTGCTCCCCCCTGCATGGGATTCTCCCACATGGGTTGTATCTTGTGTAGACGATCGAAAATGATGACCCATTACATTATGGAAGAAGACTTGGGGTGATTTTGGGTGACCTGGATGGCATGGTATGCTGCAGTGACATTAAGACTACTTATTGTACCATCCATTACGGAAGTATTTTCTATTGATGAGATCCAGGAGCTCGTAATTTTTTATTTCGATTTAGCCTCTATTTTGGACCAATTACATTTTAGTTTGTATTGTCACTCTCAGTGGTAGTCTAAGTTGAATTTATATCAGTATACTCAGTTCATTCTATTTCCATAATTTAGTATGGGAATGGGTACATTTGTGTAGGTTTATAGTCAAATTCTACACCTGGTGGTAAATGGAAACTCTGTGCGAGTCGCCAGCAGCTGGACTATGGGAGGTAGGTTAGAGTAGTCAAAACATGGGACCTGGTGGATGGGTCATGAATTAATTGTATTAGAGGCTGTTCAGTTAAACCTTAATAACCCTTAGACTATGTGTATAGTTTAGAGAAACATTTTTATGTGTTTGAGTTCAAATTATAGGAAATGGAATCTATTATAGGTGTGACGACCAACATATCAATAATTCAAGACCCTGGTTTTGAGTTTTAAACTCAGTACATGAAAACACTAATTACAGGGAAAAATGATGGTGCAAGCATAGTATAATAATGGGACGATTTTTTCTTGTCCTTCATAATTCATCTAAATGTGTACACCCTATTTATCTTTGTCTATTTTTTTTATGATGATTACACATATATAGACAGCTAGGATTCCATCACGTGATCATGAGGATGATCTACGAGGTGATAAGATGGGTACTTGGGTTTTTACTATAGACTAAACCTATATGATTTGTAAAGGCTATACCACCACATGTGAAGTAACACATGGTATTCATAGTACTACCGAATGAGATGTGTCGACTGAGGGCACTTCTCAAATTTCAGTGACAGAGACCCCTCATGTTCTGAGGTGAGCCCAACTCATAGGCAACTAAGGTTGAGCTTGAGGTGGTGAAAAAGTTTTTTATCTAGGTAGGACACCATTAGATCATATGTCCATCTTGGTGGTGTGCCATCCACATGGCTTATCATGGTAATTTAGGGTTTAATGTTTCTCTATCTTACATTGAGGTGACTCTTCCATGGAATGGGTTTGAGAAAATTTCTCAAAGAAGGGGATATAACTATAAATTCTAATGGATATGCATGAAAATGAACATATACTATCTTGACAGGACTACTAGTCTGTTTCTGAGTATTCATCAAGGCATACTGACAATTACAGGTACATAAGGAATAAGTTATGACCACTTCTTCAAGGATCAAATGATAGATAATGTTGTGCAAAGGTACATTAAATCTATCCTTATTATTTTGTGAATTCATAATTATTATAGGGTTGTAGAGAGAAACATTGTGGTTACATGTCCATTGGGTGAGCAAATATAGCCAGTGGGTATCAGCTGTAGGCAAGCATTAGTAGAGACCATGGTAGAAGGAATAAAACATTAGTATCGAAGACATGTACATGTGAGACGTTATAAGAAGTGCATCAAGGATATAGGGTATACAAAAAATGGATCAGAGGGTGAGTCCATTTGATCTAGATAGAGTTAATTCAATTCATGATAAGGAATGAGACTTTCTTCTAGATATTGTCATGTCCGTCGTGTTACTAATAGGAAAAACAGAGATGGTCTACTGAGGTAGAGATAATTAATTGAAAAGTTGAATCTACATAGAGGAAGACATGGTATATGAGATGTGAGAGAAGTCAAAGGTGATATAAATTTCAACATGTTTCCACCACCACCAACTTGTGGCCCACACCATGTTTAGAGATATAGATAACATTAGAATGGGAAGATGTATTCCATCAAAGAATAGGACCGAAGAGTCCATGAATGATTTTATATATGATCATTTTATACCCATAGCAAACATATTAATTGTCATAGGTGATAATCATTCTTCCTTGTCAGGGATCATATTTGAGACCTACAGTTTCCAGTTAAATCGTTTACGTGACCCTTATTTCTAGAGATACCTACAAGGGGAGAACCAATAATCACACCAGTGTGAGGAACATGATTTGACCCTTTATGGTAAGAGATTCAGTTGGAACCTAAATGTGGTCGCATCGAGGCATTATGACATAATTTGTTTTATATAATGGTTATCGATAGCCCACACTCAAGTTGACTATTTTTTAAAAATAAGGTGTGGTATGTCAGTAGACATGGAATGAGATTTCCCTTTGTTAGAGAAAAATGGATCCTATGGAGCATGGGATAGAATAATAAATTGGAGGGTGCTTCTGATCACTCATGAGTTTTCTAGCCTTACTCTTGGGTTTGTGGATGTTATGAATTTTCTGTTCCCAACTGTTTTGGTGGAGTATGTGTATGTCTTCCCTGAAGAGGTTTCAGGTTTTCCTCCCCATAAACAGATATACATCTATATTGTTCTAGTTCCCATTATAGATGTGATACCTTTGTCTATATATCAGATGGATTTCACATAGCTTCACGATTTGATGGTGCTGGTGGATGATTTTCATTTAAATGGATTAGTAAAACCCAATGTTCTAGATTATTTATTGATGCCTAGTACTTTCACAATGTGACAAGGGGAATGTGTATCCACTAAAAAAGGGTTGATAAAATCATTGATCATTTGAAAAGGGGAATACTTACACATGGTTATAAATGTGCCTCCAGGATATTCAGTAGTGAAGAAATAGATTGACGAGTACCTCAATCATGATTTGGAAAAGATAGTGTTCACATTGAAGATATGTTGACACTAAATAATGTGTGGGTGGGTTATCATATGCTCATAACATAGTTGTATCAAATATATATTCTCTCAGAATGTTCTAAACATCAAACAGATGTATTTTCTAATGTTCCTCCATATCTATATCTTGAAGAGGGTCTATACTCCTTGTAAGCGAAATGTGGTAGTAATTGTTATCAATTGGAGTTCTAGTTCGTAATTACTAAATGAGTAAAAAAGTATAGCTTTACACCTTATAGTTATCCTACAAGGATAAGGATGATGTTTCTTACCACCAATCGGTGTATGTTACCCCTCTACTCTTATAGTGACTCTGGAAGGAATGACTCAATAACATAAACAGTGAAAATTTAAATTCCCATTTGTCCATAAAGAATAACCCTAATTGATTTTGGAATGATTGGGATCACGTTGTTATTTTCATAGGATACACAATAGTAGTAGATGACGTATATAGTGGTGAGAGGAATGGGTATTTTCTTGTAGGAGTGCAAGAAGGAACTAGGAATGACAAAATAAGTTGATGCTAGTATAATCTACTGATGAAATTGTTTAGTTCTTGTTTGAATCAGTTTCATGATTTTTTAACTCATCGTATTGATCCCTTATTCTATCACGACTCATCCTCAGGACTTGTGCCATGATAACCACAAGCCCACCTTCCATAGGTCAGGTGCTGGCAACTAGCACAAAAGGCAAACATCTCGATAAAAGGGAAGCCATTGCCTTTATATAAGTAAAGAAACACAACAGAGTACGCAAGCTGAAGTAAACACTCTGTAAACCGAGTACAAAAGTACGTGCGGTAAAAAAATGGGCCAGAATACAAACCCAACTGAAAGTACAGTACATTAGTAAAGAAGGAACAGCTGCAGTAAAGTAAAACAGAAACACTGAGTTGTCCTCAGGAAATCCCACTTGAAGGGTGGGTAAAGATAGTATGCTCGCCTCCTCAGGTCCGACTGTCCACTCCGTGTATGAACCGCCAAGTGGTCCACCTACGGATACCATCCAGCTCCACAAGCCTCAACCTCGATTTGTGGTGTCCATCGTCTGCATCCAACACAATGTAGTGCGGCATAGCCCGTGTAGGGGTGTGTATGAGATACCCAGTTGGGACCCCGAGACGCCTGAAGGTCTCTTAGAATCCATGAATGATAAACCACAACAGAAAGATACAATCACAAAGTATTAACCCACTATACTTAGGTATATTCAAATACATATACCTAAGTCATCAATTAAAAAATAGATCCAACTCTCTATCCCAAGCACAACCTGTTCCACATAGGAAAACACAACCCAGTCTACACAGGAAAGCAAGTCAATCACAGCGATGATAATGATTGAGAATCAAGACTCAGCTCACACAGGTGTACACTTTGTAAGGTAAGAGAGATGATCATATGTAGTCACTGATTCATCTAAGCTGTCGGACCCACATAGGATATAAGACCAGCTAAGCTGTCAAACCCACATAGGATACATGGCCAGCTACTCTGCCGGATCCACTGAGGATACAAGTACATAGTTCAAATACTTCTAGACCCACATATGAAACAAGAACATTAGTCATTGTCGTCGTACCTAGAGAGGTTCCCAGTACGGTTTTCGTCACTACTGATCCCACAGAGGATCCAAGTACAATCGTCCTCGCTGCCGAACCCACAGAGGATCTAATTGCAGTCGGCGTCGTCGTAGTCACAACCTGCTCCAGGGTTTCCACATACAGCATGATCGATTCTAAGAGGGTCCGCTCCTCGATCAAGAGTGTTGATAAATAAACATTCACTATGTATCGAGTTGATGTATCCCAAATTCCCATCTCATCAAAAGAAACCAAACGTGACAGACGGTGCGTCAATCAGACGCCCTGTCTGAGAGTTATTGGCTTTTCCGTCCCAGGGGCCCGGTAAGTTTTTAAACAAAAACGAACCCGACCATACAACAACTACATCCAAACATCAAGAAGAGTAAGCCAAAATAAGCGTCTCAACAAAATTATTCTAACGCAATTAATGACACGTCAATCATACGTCCGGTCCTTGAGATATAAGCATTTCCACTCTAAGGGCCCAGTTGGTTTCGGGTTCAAACCAACCCGGACATACCCAAAATTTTCTGAAAACATGAGTGTAATATATTTAAATGAACACCTTGATGCAGGGATTCCTACAAAACTAACGGTGCGTCGATCGGAGGTCTGTAGCTCAAGTAATGGGAAAAATACCGGAAATCGTCCGAAGTGGGGGTCTGGGCCCAGTCTGACCCGGCCCAACCCCCCTGGGTCAGCCCAAACTGGGTCGACCCGACCCAGGTCCGGTTCTGACCCAATCGGGCGTGGCTTGGCCCAGTCCGCCTGACCTGTCCCGGCCAGGTCAGGGGGCAAGCCAGCTCGTCCAGCGTGTCCAGCGGGGGGGGGGGGGGCAGCCCCCGCGTTCTGCGAATCCGACGCCGCTGCTCCCCTATATCCCACGTGGCTAGAGGATCCAACCCTTTCCACCGTGTATTCAACCATGTAGGCTCCTGCCAGTGGTTCTCTGGGGCGCCTCCACCTCTAGGTGACCGCCTGGTGCCGGCCGCAGCTTCTGGCAGCCAGCACCGCCGCACCGCCGAGGAATTCTGCGGGCCAACGGAGTCATTCTGATGGTCCAAATTTTCTCCCGTCTGCACCTATGGTCACCTTGGGACCCGTACATCAATGATAAGGCCTCCAATCTCCATTTCAGTCTCACTTCATCATCACAAAATATTCTGGACATCAATAAAAAAATAGAGGTGGGTTCAAACTTGTTCGTTAGTCCGCACCCAACACGTCAGTGGTTCACAACATCACCCAACAATTACAGACCATGCCGAGGGAATAAATCACATAAAGAAATATACATATTTCTCCACCACAACAAATGATGTCGAATGTTGGCATCACGGTAGACGGAGTTGTGAGGAAGAGGATCATAGGCGTCATCAGAGCACGCCAAGGATGAAGTGGCGTCCCCTCTCTTGCCAGGGAGAAGAGTAAGGGTGGAACATTTTCGATCTTCAATGAACCAGTGTTCTTCATCATTCTTCATCGGAGGCTGGCATTCTTCATGGTTCTTCGTGGGAGACCAGCGTTCTTCCAAAAGCTCCAAAGCACTCTCGATCTCTCCCGCACAATGAAATCTATTCCCCAAATAAAATAATAGGTTCCTCTAGTTATTTAATTACAGAGGCAAACAAACTCCCAGAATTAAATCACCACATTTAATATCGTGTTGACCATTGATTTAAATTAAGGGAGAGGGAAGGTCCCTATTAATTATACTTGTTGGCAATTAAATGGCGGGGGGGGGGGGTTCCAAATTAATGATTGGTTCATAATGAGAAAAGAAGAAATTAAAGGGTGGGGCTCGTGTGGGCCCCACCTCTCAAACATCCACACTTGGGTAGTTAAGTGGCAATGGGCCCCACCCTTAACTACCCATGGGAGGGAATAAAACCCTTATAAAATAAAAAGTGTTCCGACAATATTTATTTACTTCTAAATTAAACCCCAAAAATTATCTTCTCCTCCTTTGTGAACGCAACTACGGTAAGTGTCCCCTTAAGAAATTATCGGCGTTGCGAGTTCATCGGAGCCCTAGAATTCCAATTCCAAGCATTGGTTCAATAGTTAGAAAAACCTGCTTATTCATTCATTGAATGTACCTGAGCTAATCTTTGGAAATTGATTCTAGGCACACTGGGCCTCGGAATCAAGTGCCGTAAGAAGCCACAGAATCATAAAATTCAAAATAATTTTAAAAAAAATACCCTGAAAACTTCAGGGTCTTTACAGTACTCCCACCTCAGGACTTTGCGTCCCCGTAAAGCTACAACATAAACTAGGGGAACAAATGAGGGTACTGAGCATGAATCTGAGCCTCCCGCTCCCATGTTCTCTCCTAGAGGTGCTCGTGCTGCCAAAGAATTTGCACTAGAGGTATCGACCATCCACGTAGGACCCACTCCTGTCGATACTCGATCTCTACAGGGACCTCTACAAAAGTCGCCCCATCATCGATGTCCAGCTCCCTGTGGTCAATGATATATGTCAGGTCGTGCACGTATCTCCTCAGCTGAGATACATGGAAGACATCTTGCACCCGGTGCAACTGAGTAGGAAGCGTCGGGCTATAAGACACCTCTCCTACCCTGCTGAGGACCTGAAAAGGCCCGATGAAGCGTGTAGATAACATGAATCCCTGACCAAATCTCTGTAATCCACATTGAGGTGAGATGCATAAGAAAACATGGTCGACATCCTCAAACTCCAGTGGTCTCCGCCTCCTATCAACATATAAATTCTTTCTGCTCTGTGCATTCCTCATCTACTCCTGGATGACCTTCACCTTCTCCATCGTATCCTGGACCATCTCTGGTCCTACGAGTGCTGACTCCCCTAGGTCATTCCAGCATAGAGGTGATCTTCATGGTCGGCCATATTGTGCCTCGTATGGTGCCATACAGATGGTGGAGTGGTAGCTGTTGTTGTATGAAAACTCCACAAAGTGTAGATGATCCTCCCTACTGCAACCAAAGTCAAGGACACATGCACGAAGAATGTCCTTGAGAGTCTGAATGGTCCTCTCCGTATGTCCATCAGTCTGAGGGTGAAAAGTGGTGCTCAGGCATAACTGCGTCCCAAATGCCTCCTGCAACCCCTTCCAAAGCTGGGATGTAAAGAAAGCATCTCTATCGAAGATGATAGACGATGTCACACCATGAAGCTGTACGATCTCGTGAATGTAGATGAACCCTCAGCTCTCAATTGAACCCTTCTCTCAGATCGGTAAGAAGTGGGACGACTTGGTGAGTCGGTCTATGATCACCCAGATGTTGTCGTGTCCTCTAGAAGTACGTGGAAGCCCCATTACGAAATCCATGGATATCCCATCCCACTTCAACTCTGGGACCTCTAAGGTCTGTACAAAGCCTATAAGTACCTGGTTCTCAACCATCACTTGCTGAAAAGTGAGGCATCGAGAAATGAACTCTGCCACAACCTTCTTCATACATGGCCACATGTACTATCATCTGAGGTCCTAGTACATCTTTGCTACACCATGATGAACTGTTAGAGGGGAAGTTTGGAACTCCCTCATCACCTCCTCCTATAGTGAAACTGGTACCATGGTACGACCCTTGAAGAGGATGACGTGCTACCCGCCTTCAACAAATCCATCGGGTTCTATCCCTGAGGATATCTGAGCACATCGCACCTCACAGTCAACGTCCCCACATTGTGACTCTCTGAACCGCTGATTAAGTGGAGGAGTGACTATGAGGGACTATAGATAGGCTTCCAAATCTCTATCCTTGAAGGATATATGAAAAGAGGATATCTTCTTTGTCTCCTCCCAAAGTAGCCGAATGCCCGCTCTCCTACTGAGAGCCTAAACCACAACGTTCCCCTTCCTAGGAGTATAGATAAAACCAAAGTCCTAATCCTGGAGGAAATCAAGCCATTTCCACTCTCTTAGGTTCAGGTCCTTCTATGAGAAAATGTAAATGAGACTCTGGTGGTCAGAGTAGACTGTAAAGATTTCTCCCATCAGATAGTGCCGCCACATCTTCAAGACGAAGACCACTGCTACTAACTAAATGTCACGGGTGGCATAGTTCTGCCTGTTCTGCCTCAACAACCATGAACTGTAAGAAATAACTACTTTCTCCTGCATCAGGACACACCCGAGTTCGATCCCTGATGGGTTGTAGTAAACTACGTACCCTATGCCCTCCTCCGGTAGCCTCAGGATGGGTGCACTGGTCAATCTCCACCCCAGCTCCTGAAAGATCTACTGACATCTGTCTAACCACACGAAGGATTTCCCCTTCTTCATAAAATCTATAAGTGGTGTTGAAAATCTGTAGAGGTCTCGCACAAGACTCAGGTAGTACCCAACCAGACCTAGGAAGCTCTACACCTCTATCACGCTCATGGGTGGCTCCCAAGCATGTACTACCTCGACCATCACGGGATCCACTGTAACTCCCGCCTCTGAGATGACGTGCCCCAAGAAGTTAATCTCTCGAAGCCATAACTGGAACATAGAGAGCATACAATAAAGCTGGTGCTCTCAGAGTGTATCTAGTACAACCCATAAGTGGTAGGCGTTCCCCCTTTAGCCATCGAGTAAATCAGTATGTCGTCAATGAAGACTATGACAAACCGATCGAGGTAAGGCTGGAATATCATGTTCATGAGACTCTTGAACACTACTGGAGCATTGGTCACACCGAAAGGGAATGACCAAAACTCATAGGGGCCATACAAACACTCGAAGGTCGTCTTCTGCACATCCTCATCCCGAACTCGAAGCTGATGTTAGCATGACCTAAGGAATATATTCAGGAACCAATGTGCACCCTTGAGATGATTAGAGAGGTCTTCAATCCTCGGAAGCAGATACTTGTTCCTCACGGTCACCTGGTTCATGAAACGGTAGTCGACACATTGTCGTAAGCTCCCATCTTCCTTCTAGGCGAATAATATTGGAGAATCCCAGCATGAAATAGTGGGTCAGATGAATCACTTGCCCTACAAGTTCTCCAGCAGTACCCGTAGCTCACGAAGCTCAGCGGGAGCCATCCGATATGATGGAGTAGATAGCATGGATATCCTAGGGTACAGGTAAATGTAGAAATCTAACTCTCTATGAGGAGGTAGTCCAGGAACATCGTCAGGAAAAACGTCTACATACTGATCCATAACAATAGGAAAACATAGACTCCACACATCAACCGCTCCTAGGATGAGACTAGCCAACTGATGGGTGATCGGCTGCCCTCTCCTCTGTGTAAGTCCATCCTGCAATGCAATGGCTCCCCTCTCACCGGAGAAGGTGAACCTGGTCCCATCTTTGAGGACACACCGCACTTTTGCGCCTAATACAGTCAATAAGGTCATGGACTATAGATAAATAATCCATACACAAGATGGTGTTGTAAGGCTTCGATGCCACTATAAGAAGATCCCAGATGAAGATATCACCTCCTAGAGTAATCTCACACTTCCAACACCAGTGCATAATCATTGAGTCTACTCCCATAGGAGTCTCTAGCCGTAAGGATCGAGCCAACGACTCCGTCAGAATATCTGAGCTCTGAACAAGGGAAGCAGCAATAAAAGAATGACTCGCACCTGTGTCTATATGAACTACAGAAAGGGTGGAGTACACCTAGATAGTACCTCGAATCATCTTAGGAGAACTGTGGTCGTAAGCCTCTACTACCTAGAGCTGAGCCTGCCGGTGCCCGCCAGCTCCCTGTGGTCGGGGTGGGCCTCCTGGGGGTGGTGTTGGTAGAGCCTCGAAGCGTCGTCCACCTCCTGTTTCTTGGCCAGCTCCTCTACCTCCTCTGCCTGCTCCCTGCGGACCGCAATGGTCAAACCTCTACCTCTTCCTGGGTTGTCCTTCCACTATCTCCTGCTCGTCTGCATGGGGGGTCAGGCAGTCACGAGCCATGTGGCCCTGCCTGCCGCATGCATAGCACTATATGCTCCTTGATAGGCTGGCTCGGCACCGTGTGCCCCACACAACCGAACCTGTATCATGTGGTCGCCCACCTAACGGCCTGGTCCGCTTGTACCCCTGTGACATATGTCGACTGCCAGCTAAAGAAGACTCTGATGCGTAACGTCCTGCGTTGGGTCGCGCTGCTGATGGATGCTCGGCGAGAAAGCTCTCCAATAACAGGGCTCCCTCCAGCACCCCTGCCTGCATCGGGATGCTGAGGGGAAACTTTAAAGCTCCGATATCATGCCTCAGTCCCTGCTCAATGGTCTGGGCATGAAATAATAGGTCACATACCATGTCTGTGGAGTACCTCGAGTGGTCGGTAAATCTCGTTGAGTACTGGGCTACTGACATGCTGCCATTCCATAGCTATAGTAACTCCTGGATGTGCACCGCACAGAGGGTGGCTAGAACAAACTCTAATTAGAAGAGGCTCTCGAAGTCCGTCCAACGTAGAGATGCCTCATTGTTCACATGGATTATCAGTCTCCACCATCTACCTATTTCTGCGTGCAGGAGACTAGCGACACGGATCACCATAAGATCTGCTGTTGTCCCTACCAGTCTGAAGACTCTAATGATGGCCTACATCTAATCCTCGGCTGCCTGAGAACCCGTCTCTCCACAGAACCTGGGTGGCCCCTATCTCTGAAACTCATGCAACGTGCACAGGTGGCAAGAACTCTCTGCCACTAGGGCTGGTAGTATCAGTGGCCCAGCAGGTAGAGGTACTGTCGGTGCCTCCACTGTAATGGGGCCCTGCACCGAGGCCTCGTCGATCGGTGGGCAGCCATCTCACACAATGCTGGGAACCCTAGTTGGTTGCCTTCATGGGGCCATCCTGAAATGTAACAGGTGTACCACGGTCAAAAAGTATACCTGGTGAGCTGACACAAAGTAGTCACAATGAAACACTATGAAACACATATGAAATAAATGTTTTCATGCACTGAGTCAGAAATCAGAAGTCAGGGTCCATGTGTATGGATACATCGGCCGCTGCACCAACATTGGACTCCCGGGATTGATAACCACACTCAATACCCTTACTCGACTTCTTCATAAGAAGAAATTATCATAGTCCTATATTATGTTGTAGAACTGACTCCTTTGATAAAAATTTGTCATGACCCATCCTCGGGGCCCTTTCCGTGACTACCCAAAGCCCGCCTTCCATAGGCCAGGGGCCGGCGACTAGAACCAGAAGAGAAAATCCCGATAAAAGGGAATTCATTGCCTTTATATAATAATAGAAACAAAATAGTGTACGCAATCTTAAGTAAAAAATAAGTAAACTGAGTACAATAGTAAGTGATGGAAAGTAAATTGGCTAGAATACAAACCCAAATGAAAGTAGAGTACAACAGTAAAGAAATAACATCTGCAGTAAAGTAAAACAGCAAAACTGAGTCATCCTATGGAAATCCCACCTGAAGGGTGGGTACAGATAGTCTTCTCGTCTCCTCGGCTCCAACCATCTGCTCCATAGATGTCTCACCAAGTGGTCCCCCTCTAGGTACCGTCCAGCTCCACAAACCTCCACCTCAATCTGTGATGTCTTCCGTCTTCATCCAACACAATGTAGTGTGGGCATAAACCGTGCTGGGGTGATTATACAATACACAGTTGGGACCCCAAGACCCCTGAAGGTCTCTCAAAATCCACGAAGGATAAACCAAAAAGGAAAGATAAAATAATGATGTATCAACTAACTCTACTTAGGTATATTCTGATATATAACCCTATGTCATCAATTACAAAATAGATCCAACTCTCGAGCCCAAGCACAACCCGGTCCACAAAGGAAAGAATGTCAATACATCGATAATAGTGATTGAGAATCAAGACTCAGCTCAAACAGGTGTACACATCGTAAGGCATAGAGATGATCAGATGTAGCCAATGATGCATCTAAGATATCAGACCCACATAAGATACAAGACCAGCTAAGCTATCGGACCCA